>JAUPFR010000423.1:0-22358 GCA_036925125.1 Oreortyx pictus | reverse complement strand
GGAGGGGGGAAATGGGGAGGGGGGAGAGAAGGGGGAGGGGGGATGGGGTGGAAGGAGGGGGGAGAGAAGGGGGGATAGAGGGGGGGGAGGTAAGGGGGAGGGGGGGGAGGGGGCATGGGGTGGGGGGAGGGGGGAGAGAATGGGGGGAGAACGGGGGATAGAGGGGGGGAGGGGCGAAAGGGGGGAGAGAAGGGGGAAGGTGGGGGTGGGGATTTGGGGGGGCCGGGCATGTACAATATGATTACATCATGTGACCCAGAATGGAACGGAGACCCCAATCTTGCGACCCCAAGTGGAGACCCCCCCCATACCAAGACCCCAAATGGAAACCCCAAGTGGAGCCCCACCCATCCCAAACCCCAAACGGAGACCCCAAGACCCCAAATGGAGACCCCAAGACCCCAAACGGAGACCCAAAGACCCCAAATGGAGACCCCAAGACCCCAAACGGAGACCCAAAAGACCCCAAATGGAGACCCCAAGACCCCAAACGGAGACCCCAAGACCCCAAACGGAGAACCCAAAGACCCCAAATGGAGACCCCAAGGACCCCAAACGGAGACCCAAACACCCCAAACGGAGACCCCAAGACCCCAAATGGAGACCCCAAGACCCCAAATGGAGACCCCAAGACCCCAAACGGAGACCCAAAGACCCCAAATGGAGACCCCAAGACCCCAAACGGAGACCCCAAGACCCCAAACTGAGACTCCAAAGGGAGCCCCTGCCCATCCCAAGTCCCCAAAGGGAGCCCCCCCCCCCGCCCCTTTCCAAGACCCCAAACAGAGACCCTAAGTGCCCCCCCCCCCCCCCCAAAATAAAAAACCCCACAACTTCAGCCCCGTCTCCCTCCCCCCATCCAAACCTCTGCTCTTGTTCCTCATGGCGGATTTGAGCAGGGCCGCTTTCAGCGCCGCTTTGGTGTCATCGGAGATGGCCCCGTTGCGTTTCGGTGCCGCCGCCGCGACCTCCGGTTCCTCTTTGACCCGCGGAGATTCCATGGGGCAATCGGGGGCCGGAGCGGGGCCCGGGCTCGCCATGTCCACGTCGCCGCACGGCCACGGAGCGCCGGCCGTGGGGACGGTCCCGGGTGACGGTGGTGGTGGTGGCCACGGTGGTGCCGCTGGTGGCCAGGTTGGCCACGGTGACGCCAACGTTGGCCATGGTGACATCGGCGTTGGCCATGGTGACGCCAACGTTGGCCATGTTGGCCATGGTGACGCCAACGTTGGCCATGGTGACAATCGGCGTTGGCCATGGTGACACCAACGTTGGCCATGTTGGCCATGGTGACGCCAACGTTGGCCATGGTGACATCGGCGTTGGCCATGGTGACACCAACGTTGGCCATGTTGGCCATGGTGACGCCAACGTTGGCCATGTTGGCCATGGTGACGCCGGTGTTGGCCATGCTAGCCGTGGTGACACCGGTGGTTGGCCACGGTGACGCCGGCATTGGCCATGTTGGCCATGGTGACACCGCTGTTGGCCATGGTGACGCCAACATTGGTCATGTTGGCCACGGTGACACCGGCGTTGGCGATATTGGCCATACTGATGCCAGCCTTGGCCATATTGGCCACACTGATGCCGGCGTTGGCCATGGTGACGCCGGTGTTGGCCACACTGGTCACACGGGCTCCAGCCTTGGCCACGTTGACACCGCTACTGCCACACCGATGCTGGCGTTGGCCACGTTGGCCATAGGCACCCCAGAATTGGCCATGTTGACGCCGGTGTTGGCCATGTTGACCCCAACATTGGCCACGTTGGTCATAGGAACCCCAGAATTGGCCACACCAACGCCAACATTGGCCGTACCACCGCCAACACCGCTCACGTTGATGCCGACATTGGCCACGTTGGTCATGGGAACCCCAGAATTGGCCACGGTGATGCCGGTGTTGGCCACGTTGGTGATGGGCACCCCAGAATTGGCCACGTTGATGCCAACATTGGCCATGTTGATGCCGGTGTTGGCCACGTTGGTCATAGGAACCCCAGAATTGGCCATGTTGATGCCGGTGTTGGCCACGTTGGTCATAGGAACCCCAGAATTGGCCACGTTGACGCCGGTGTTGGCCACGTTGATGCCGGTGTTGGCCACGTTGACACCGGTGTTGGCCACGTTGGTCATGGGAACCCCAGAATTGGCCACATTGACGCCGGTGTTGGCCACGTTGGTCATAAGAACCCCAGAATTGGCCACACTGATGCCAACGTTGGCCACGTTGGTCATGGGAACCCCAGAATTGGCCACATTGACGCCAACATTGGCCACGTTGGTCATGGGAACCCCAGAATTGGCCACGTTGATGCCAACGTTGGCCACGTTGGTCATGGGAACCCCAGAATTGGCCACGTTGACGCTGGCGTTGGCCGTACCCCCGCCAACACCGCTGCCGTTGCCGCCGGCGTTGAGCACGCTGCCACCGCCGCCACCGTCGGGCGCGAAAGCGATGTGTCGCCGGATGCCATCGCGGCGCTGGTGGAAATCCTCGATCTCGGCCACGATGGCGGCTTTGATCTCCTCCTTGGTGAGCGCGCGGCGGTCGAAGGCGAAATCGAAAGCCGGCACGCACTCGGGCTCATCCTCGGGGTCGTGATACTTGGCCAAAAACGGGTGCCGCAACGCCTCGGCCACGCCGACGCGCTCCCGGGGATCGAAACGCAGCATCCGACCCAGCAGAGCCAACGCGTCCGGCTCGGCGTCGCCGTACACGCTCTCCCACGGCACGGGCGGGGCGCGGCGGCAAGCTCTGCAGGTACGCCCGCACCCGCTCGGCCCCGATGGCCGCCATGACGTCGGGAGGAGGCGTCCCCAGCACGGCCATGATGAGCTGGAGCTGGTGGACGTAATTCCTGCCGGGGAACAGCTGCCGGCGCCCCAACATCTCGGCGAAGATGCAACCCACCGACCACATGTCGATGGCGCGGGTGTAGCGGTGAAGGGACAGGAGCAGCTCCGGGGCGCGGTACCAACGCGTGGCCACGTATTCGGTGAGGAAGGCTTTGGGGTGCCGGGGGTCGGCCCCCACGCCCCTGGCCATGCCGAAATCGCCGATCTTGAGCTCGCAGTTCTCGTTGACCAGAAGGTTGGAGGGTTTGAGGTCGCGGTGGAGGACGTTGGCCGAGTGGATGTACTTGAGGCCGCGCAGGAGTTGGTAGAGGAAGTAGCGCACGTGCTCCAGCGTCAGCGGTTGCGCCGAGTGGATGATCTGGTGCAGGTCGGACTCCATCAGGTCCAGCACCACGTAGCTGCGGCGGGGGGACGGGGGAAAAAAGGGGGGGGGCGGGGTCGGAATCGGGGGGCAGAGCCCCGAGGAGACCCCGAAGGTGGATGAGCACGCACGACGGAGCGACGGGATCGAGAAGGAGGCGTCCCGGGGGATGGGACGCCAACAAGACACCAAGAAGACCCCAAAAATGGACTCCATGGGGGCAACAGCACCCCATAGATCAAGGTGATCGAGAAGGATCCGTCCCGTGGGTCGTGACCCCCAAAAAACCCCAAAGAAGACCCCAAAAATGGACCCCATGGGGTCAACAGCACCCCATAGAGCAATGAGATCGAGAAAGATCCGTCCCGTGGGTCGTGACCCCCAAAAAACCCCAAAGAAGACCCCAAAAATGGACCCTATGGGGTCAACAGCACCCCATAGATCAAGGTGATCGAGAAGGATCCGTCCCGTGGGTCGTGACCCCCAAAAAACCCCAAAGAAGACCCCAAAAACGGACCCCATGGGGTCAACAGCACCCTATAGAGCAATGAGATCGAGAAGGATCTGTCCTGTGGGTGGTGACCCCAAAGAGACCCCAAAGAAGACCCCAAAAATGGACCCCATGGGGTCAACAGCACCCTATAGAGCAATGAGATCGAGAAGGATCCGTCCCGTGGGTCGTGACCCCCAAAAAACCCCAAAGAAGACCCCAAAAATGGACCCTATGGGGTCAACAGCACCCCATAGAGCAATGAGATCGAGAAGGATCCGTCCCGTGGGTCGTGACCCCCAAAAAACCCCAAAGAAGACCCCAAAAATGGACCCCATGGGGTCAACAGCACCCTATAGGGCAATGAGATCGAGAAGGATCCGTCCCGTGGGTCGTGACCCCCAAAAAACCCCAAGAAGACCCCAAAAACGGACCCCATGGGGTCAACAGCACCCCTATAGGGCAATGAGATCGAGAAGGATCTGTCCTCGTGGGTCGTGACCCCCCAAAAACCCCAAAGAAGACCCCAAAAATGGACCCTATGGGGTCAACAGCACCCTATAGAGCAATGAGATCGAGAAGGATCCGTCCCGTGGGTCGTGACCCCCAAAAAAACCCCAAAGAAGACCCCAAAAACGGACCCCATGGGGGCAACAGCACCCCATAGATCAAGGTGATCGAGAAGGATCTGTCCCGTGGGTCGTGACCCCCAAAAAAACCCCAAAGAAGACCCCAAAAATGGACCCCATGGGGTCAACAGCACCCCATAGAGCAATGAGATCGAGAAGGATCTGTCCCGTGGGTCGTGACCCCCAAAAAACCCCAAAGAAGACCCCAAAAATGGACCCCATGGGGTCAACAGCACCCCATAGAGCAATGAGATCGAGAAGGATCTGTCCCATGGGTGGTGACCCCAAAGAGACCCCAAAGACCCCAAAAATGGACCCCATGGGGTCAACAGCACCCTATAGGGCAATGAGATCGAGAAGGATCCGTCCCGTGGGTCGTGACCCCCCAAAAAACCCCAAAGAAGACCCCAAAAACGGACCCCATGGGGTCAACAGCACCCTATAGGGCAATGAGATCGAGAAGGATCCGTCCCGTGGGTCGTGACCCCCAAAAAACCCCAAAGAAGACCCCAAAAACGGACCCCATGGGGGCAACAGCACCCCATAGATCAAGGTGATCGAGAAGGATCTGTCCCGTGGGTCGTGACCCCCAAAAAACCCCAAAGAAGACCCCAAAAACGGACCCCATGGGGTCAACAGCACCCCTATAGGGCAATGAGATCGAGAAGGATCTGTCCCGTGGGTCGTGACCCCCAAAGAGACCCCAAAGAAGACCCCAAAAACGGACCCTATGGGGTCAACAGCACCCCATAGATCAATGAGATCGAGAAGGATCTGTCCCGTGGGTGGTGACCCCCAAAAAAACCCAAAGAAGACCCCAAAAATGGACCCCATGGGGTCAACAGCACCCTATAGGGCAATGAGATTGAGAAGGATCTGTCCCGTGGGTCGTGACCCCCAAAAAACCCCAAAGAAGACCCCAAAAACGGACCCCATGGGGTCAACAACCAAAACCCACCCCACAGGTCCCACCCCACACCCTACAGTGACCCCAAAACCCACCCCACGGGTCCCACCCCCACCCTATATCCCCGAGGTGACCCCAAAACCCACCCCACAGGTCCCACCCCACACCCTACAGTGACCCCCAAACCCACCCCACGGGTCCCACCCCCACCCTATACCCCCAGCTGACCCCAAAACCCACCCCACGGGTCCCACCTGCACCCCACACCCCGCGGTGACCCCCAAACCCACCCCACGGGTCCCACCCCCCACCCTATACCCCCAGCTGACCCCCAACCCCCCCGCCCCCCGCCCCACACCCTACAGTGACCCCAAAACCCACCCCACGGGTCCCACCCCCACCCTATACCCCCAGCTGACCCCCCCAAAACCCACCCCACGGGTCCCACCCCCACCCTATACCCCCAGCTGACCCCAAAACCCACCCCACACCCCGCGGTGACCCCAAAACCCACCCCACAGGTCCCACCCCACACCCTACAGTGACCCCAAAACCCACCCCACGGGTCCCACCTGCACCCCACACCCTACAGTGACCCCAAAACCCACCCCACGGGTCCCACCCCCCACCCTATACCCCCAGCTGACCCCCAACCCCCCCCGCCCCCCGCCCCACACCCTACAGTG
Organism: Oreortyx pictus; assembly: GCA_036925125.1. Lineage (NCBI taxonomy): Eukaryota > Metazoa > Chordata > Aves > Galliformes > Odontophoridae > Oreortyx > Oreortyx pictus. Next base: position 16,425 of record JAUPFR010000423.1, on the reverse strand, counting down.
ACCCCAAAACCCACCCCACGGGTCCCACCCCCACCCTATACCCCCAGCTGACCCCCCCAAAACCCACCCCACGGGTCCCACCCCCACCCTATACCCCCAGCTGACCCCAAAACCCACCCCACACCCCGCGGTGACCCCCAAAACCACCCCACAGGTCCCACCCCACACCCTACAGTGACCCCCAAACCCACCCCACGGGTCCCACCTGTACCCCACACCCCGCAGTAACCCCAAAACCCACCCCACGGGTCCCACCCCCACCCTATACCCCCAGCTGACCCCCAACCCCCCGCCCCCCGCCCCACACCCCGCAGTAACCCCAAAACCCACCCCACGGGTCCCACCCCCACCCTATACCCCCAGCTGACCCCCCCCAAAACCCACCCCACGGGTCCCACCCCCACCCTATACCCCCAGCTGACCCCAAAACCCACCCCACGGGTCCCACCCCCCACCCTATACCCCCAGCTGACCCCCAACCCCCCCCCCGCCCCACCCCACACCGCGCGGTGACCCCCAACTCCTCCCCCCGGCGACGCCCCACATCCCAAGGTGACCCTATGGGTCCCACTCCACACCCTGTGGTGACCCCAAAACCCACCCCATGGGTCCCACCCCCACCCTATACCCCCAGCTGACCCCAAAACCCACCCCACACCCCGCGGTGACCCCCAAACCCACCCCACGGGTCCCACCTGCACCCCACACCCCGCAGTAACCCCAAAACCCACCCCACGGGTCCCACCCCCACCCTATACCCCCAGCTGACCCCCAACCCCCCCCGCCCCCCACCCCACACCCTACAGTGACCCCAAAACCCACCCCACGGGTCCCACCCCCACCCTATACCCCCAGCTGACCCCAAAACCCACCCCACAGGTCCCACCCCACACCCTACAGTGACCCCAAAACCCACCCCACGGGTCCCACCCCCACCCTATATCCCCAAGGTGACCCCAAAACCCACCCCACGGGTCCCACCCCCCACCCTATACCCCCAGCTGACCCCCAAACCCACCCCACGGGTCCCACCCCCACCCTATACCCCCAGCTGACCCCCAACCCCCCCACCCCCCGCCCCACACCCTACAGTGACCCCCAAACCCACCCCACGGGTCCCACCCCCACCCTATACCCCCAGCTGACCCCAAAACCCACCCCACAGGTCCCACCCCACACCCTACAGTGACCCCAAAACCCACCCCACGGGTCCCACCCCCACCCTATACCCCCAGCTGACCCCAAAACCCACCCCACAGGTCCCACCCCACACCCTACAGTGACCCCAAAACCCACCCCACGGGTCCCACCCCCACCCTATACCCCCAGCTGACCCCCAACCCCCCCCCCCGCCCCACCCCACACCCCGCGGTGACCCCCAAGTCCTCCCCCCGGCGACGCACACGGAGCGGAAGTCGCGCTCGGGCCCCGCGGGGCGCAGGATGTCTTTGATGGCGATGATGTTGTCGTGTTTGAAGTGCTTCAGGATCTTCAGCTCCCGCAGCGTCCGCTTCGCGTTCGTCACCACATCGAACGCGTTCGGGATCTTCTTGATGGCCACCGCCTGCCCTGCACCCCGAAAACGGACACCGTGCACCCCGAAAACGGACACAGAGCACCCCGAAAACGGACCCAGAGCACAGCCATCCCGAAAACAGACACAGTGCACCCCGAAAACGGACACAGAGCACCCCGAAAATGGACACCGTGCACCCCGAAAACGGACCCAGAGCACAGCCACCCCGAAAACGGACACAGTGCACCCCGAAAACGGACACAGTGCACCCCGAAAACGGACCCAGAGCACCCCGAAAACGGACCCAGAGCACAGCCACCCCGAAAACGGACACAGTGCACCCCGAAAACGGACACAGTGCACCCCAAAAACGGACACAGAGCACCCCGAAAACGGACCCAGAGCACAGCCACCCCGAAAACGGACACAGTGCACCCCGAAAACGGACACCGTGCACCCCGAAAACGGACCCAGAGCACCCCGAAAACGGACCCAGAGCACAGCCACCCCGAAAACGGACACAGTGCACCCCGAAAACGGACACAGTGCACCCCGAAAACGGACCCAGAGCACAGCCACCCCAAAAACGGACACAGTGCACCCCGAAAACGGACACAGTGCACCCCGAAAACGGACACCGTGCACCCCGAAAACGGACCCAGAGCACCCCGAAAACGGACCCAGAGCACAGCCACCCCGAAAACGGACACAGTGCACCCCGAAAACGGACCCAGAGCACAGCCACCCCAAAAACGGACACAGTGCACCCCGAAAACGGACACAGTGCACCCCAAAAACGGACACAGTGCACCCCGAAAACGGACCCAGAGCACAGCCACCCCGAAAACGGACACCGTGCACCCCGAAAACGGACACCGTGCACCCCGAAAACGGACCCAGAGCACCCCGAAAACGGACCCAGAGCACAGCCACCCCGAAAACGGACACAGTGCACCCCGAAAACGGACACAGTGCACCCCAAAAACGGACACAGAGCACCCCGAAAACGGACCCAGAGCACAGCCACCCCGAAAACGGACACCGTGCACCCCGAAAACGGACCCAGAGCACAGCCACCCCGAAAATGGACACCGTGCACCCCGAAAACGGACACAGAGCACCCCGAAAACGGACACAGTGCACCCCAAAAACGGACACAGTGCACCCCGAAAACGGACACAGAGCACCCCGAAAACGGACACAGTGCACCCCAAAAACGGACACAGTGCACCCCGAAAACGGACACAGAGCACCCCGAAAACGGACACAGTGCACCCCAAAAACGGACACAGTGCACCCCGAAAACGGACACCGTGCACCCCGAAAACGGACCCAGAGCACAGCCACCCCGAAAACGGACACAGTGCACCCCGAAAACGGACACAGAGCACCCCGAAAACGGACCCAGAGCACAGCCACCCCGAAAACGGACACAGAGCACCCCGAAAACGGACACAGTGCACCCCGAAAACGGACCCAGAGCACAGCCACCCCGAAAACGGACACCGTGCACCCCGAAAATGGACACAGAGCACCCCGAAAACGGACCCAGAGCACAGCCACCCCGAAAATGGACACCGTGCACCCCGAAAACGGACACAGAGCACCCCGAAAACGGACACAGTGCACCCCGAAAATGGACACAGTGCACCCCGAAAACGGACCCAGAGCACAGCCATCCCGAAAACGGACACAGTGCACCCCGAAAACGGACACAGTGCACCCCGAAAACGGACCCAGAGCACCCCGAAAACGGACACAGTGCACCCCGAAAACGGACCCAGAGCACCCCGAAAACGGACACAGTGCACCCCGAAAACGGACCCAGAGCACAGCCACCCCGAAAATGGACACCGTGCACCCCGAAAACAGACACAGTGCACCCCGAAAACGGACCCAGAGCACAGCCATCCCGAAAACGGACACAGTGCACCCCGAAAACGGACACAGAGCACCCCGAAAACGGACCCAGAGCACCCCGAAAACGGACACAGAGCACCCCAAAAACGGACACAGTGCACCCCGAAAATGGACACAGTGCACCCCGAAAACGGACCCAGAGCACAGCCATCCCGAAAACGGACACAGAGCACCCTGAAAACGGACACAGTGCACCCCGAAAACGGACACAGAGCACCCCGAAAACGGACCCAGAGCACAGCCACCCCGAAAACGGACACAGTGCACCCCGAAAACGGACACAGTGCACCCCGAAAACGGACCCAGAGCACAGCCATCCCGAAAACAGACACAGTGCGCCCCGAAAATGGACCCAGAGCACAGCCATCCCGAAAACGGACACAGTGCACCCCGAAAACGGACCCAGAGCACCCCGAAAATGGACACAGTGCACCCCGAAAATGGACCCAGAGCACAGCCACCCCGAAAACGGACACAGTGCACCCCGAAAACGGACCCAGAGCACCCCGAAAACAGACACAGTGCGCCCCGAAAACGGACCCAGAGCACAGCCATCCCGAAAACGGACACAGTGCACCCCGAAAACGGACACAGTGCACCCCGAAAACGGACCCAGAGCACAGCCACCCCGAAAACGGACACCGTGCACCCCGAAAATGGACACAGAGCACCCCGAAAACGGACCCAGAGCACAGCCACCCCGAAAATGGACACCGTGCACCCCGAAAACGGACACAGAGCACCCCGAAAACGGACACAGTGCACCCCGAAAATGGACACAGTGCACCCCGAAAACGGACCCAGAGCACAGCCATCCCGAAAACGGACACAGTGCACCCCGAAAACGGACACAGTGCACCCCGAAAATGGACACAGTGCACCCCGAAAACGGACCCAGAGCACAGCCATCCCGAAAACGGACACAGTGCGCCCCGAAAACGGACCCAGAGCACAGCCATCCCGAAAACGGACACAGTGCACCCCAAAAACGGACCCAGAGCACAGCCACCCCGAAAACGGACACAGTGCACCCCGAAAACGGACCCAGAGCACCCCGAAAATGGACACAGAGCACCCCTACAGCTGCCCTGCAACCCGAAAACGGACACAGTGCACCCCGAAAACTGACCCAGAGCACAGCCACCCCGAAAACGGACTCAGTGCACCCCAAAAACCGACCCAGAGCACAGTCACCCCGAAAACGGACCCATAGCAATGCTAACAGCTGCCCTGCCCCAGGTGACCCTACAAGGACCCAAGTGACCCCACAGTGAACAAACTGACCCTACAAGGAATCAGGCGACCCCACAAGGATCCAACTGACCCCACAAGGACCCACCTGACCCCACAAGGACCCAGGCGACCCCACAAGAAACGAACTGACCCCACAAGGACCCAGGGGACCCCACAAGGACTGAACTGACCCCACAGGGACTGAACTGACCCCACAAGGACCCAGGTGATCCCACAAGGACCCAGGTGATCCCACAAGGACCCCACAAGGACCCAGGCGACCCCACAAGGACCCGGGCGACTCCACAGGGACCCTGGCGACCCCACAGGGACTGAACTGACCCCACAAGGACAGAACTGACCCCACAAGGACCCAGGCGACCCCACAAGGACCCAGGCAACACCACAGGGACCGTGGCGACCCCACAGGGACTGAACTGACCCCACAAGGACAGAACTGACCCCACAAGGACCCAGGCGACCCCACAAGGACCCGGGCGACTCCACAGGGACCCAGGCGACCCCACAGGGACTGAACTGACCCCACAAGGACAGAACTGACCCCACAAGGACCCAGGCGACCCCACAAGGACCCAGGCAACACCACAGGGACCGTGGCGACCCCACAGGGACCCAGGCGACCCCACAGGAACTGAACTGACCCCACAAGGACCCGGGCGACCCCACAGTGAATGATCTGACCCCACAAGGACCCTGGTGACCCCACAAGGACCCAGCTGACCCCACAGGAACTGAAGTGACCCCACAAGGACCCAGGCAACCCCACAGTGAATGATCTGACCCCACAAGGACCCAGGTGACCCCACAAGGACCCCACAAGGACCCGGGCGACCCCACAGGGACTGAACTGACCCCACAAGGACCCTGGTGACCCCACAAGGACCCAGCTGACCCCACAGGAACTGAAGTGACCCCACAAGGACCCAGGCAACCCCACAGTGAATGATCTGACCCCACAAGGACCCAGGCGACCCCACAAGGACCCGGGCGACCCCACAAGGACCCAGGCGACCCCACAGGAACTGAACTGACCCCACAAGGACTCAGGTGACCCCACAAGGACCCGGGCGACCCCACAAGGACCTGGGCGACCCCACAGTGAATGATCTGACCCCACAAGGACCAAGGTGACCCCACAGGGACTGAAGTGACCCCACAGGAACTGAACTGACCCCACAAGGACCCTGGCGACCCCACAGTGAATGATCTGACCCCACAAGGACCCAGGCAACCCCACAAGGACCCCACAAGGACCCGGGCGACCCCACAGGGACTGAACTGACCCCACAAGGACCCTGGTGACCCCACAAGGACCCAGCTGACCCCACAGGAACTGAAGTGACTCCACAGGAACTGAAGTGACCCCACAAGGACCCAGGCAACCCCACAGTAAATGATCTGACCCCACAAGGACCCAGGCGACCCCACAAGGACCCGGGCATACCCACAAGGACCCAGGCGACCCCATAGGAACTGAACTGACCCCACAAGGACTCAGGTGACCCCACAAGGACCCGGGCGACCCCACAGAGACCCGGGCGACCCCACAGGGACTGAACTGACCCCACAAGGACTGAACTGGCCCCACAAGGACCCAGGCGACCCCACAAGGACTGAACTGACCCCACAGGGACTGAACTGACCCCACAAGGACTGAACTGACCCCACAAGGACCCAGGCGACCCCACAAGGACCCAGGCGACCCCACAGTGAATGATCTGACCCCACAAGGACCCTGGCGACCTCACAGGAACTGAACTGACCCTACAAGGACCCAGGTGACCTCACAAGGACCCGGGCGACCCCACAAGGACCCTGGCGACCCCACAAGGACCCCACAAGGACCCTGGCGACCCCACAAGGACCCCACAAGGACCCAGGCGACCCCACAAGGACCCGGGCGACCCCACAGGGACCCGGGCGACCCCACAAGGACCCTGGCGACCCCACAAGGACCCCACAAGGACCCAGGCGACCCCACAAGGACCCGGGCGACCCCACAGGGACCCGGGCGACCCCACAAGGACCCGGGCGACCCCACAGGGACTGAACTGACCCCACAAGGACCCAGGCGACCCCACAAGGACCAAGGTGACCCCACAGGGACCCAGGCGACCCCACAGGGACCCGGGCGACCCCACAGAGGACCCCTCGTTCCCCCCCGTCCTCACCGGTGTCCCTGCGCCGCGCGGAGCTGACGACCCCATAAGCGCCGGTGCCGATGGTCTCGATGACCTCGTACTCGTCCCCGACCTCGAAGGTGACGTCGAGCGCCCGCGCCTTCAGCAGCGCCAGGGGACCGCCACCGCCACCGCGCCGCGCGTCGGGGTCCGCGTCCGACATCGCATCTGTGGGGCAGCACCGGGCACCCCACGTCGCCGCGGGGACACAGAGAACCCCACGGGGACCCCAAAGAGACGATGGGACCCAGAGGACCCCATAGGGACCCCAAAGAGACGACGGGACACAGAGAACCCCACGGGGACCCCAAAGAACCCCAAAGGGACCCAGAGAACCCCATGGGGACCCCAAAGAGATGACGGGACCCAGAGGACCCCATAGGGACCCCAAAGAGATGACAGGACACAGAGAACCCCACGGGGACCCCAAAGAACCCCAAAGGGACCCAGAGAACCCCATAAGGTCCCTACAAGGACCAAGGGGACCCCACAGGGACCCCAAGGACCCTACAAGGACCAAGGGGACCCTATAGGGACCCCAAAGAGCCAACGGGACCCAGAGAACCCCACAGGGACCCCAAAGAGACGACGGGACACAGAGAACCCCACAGGGACCCCAAAGAGACAATGGGACCCAGAGAACCCCACAGGGACCCCAAAGAGACGACGGGACACAGAGAACCCCACGGGGACCCCAAAGAACCCCAAAGGGACCCAGAGAACCCCATAGGGTCCCTACAAGGACCAAGGGGACCCCACAGGGACCCCAAGGACCCTACAAGGACCAAGGGGACCCTATAGGGACCCCAAAGAGCCAACGGGACCCAGAGAACCCCACAGGGACCCCAAAGAGACGACGGAACACAGAGAACCCCACAGGGACCCCAAAGAGACAATGGGACCCAGAGAACCCCACAGGGACCCCAAAGAGACAACGGGACACACAGAACCCCACGGGGACCCCAAAGAGATGACGGGACACACAGAACCCCACGGGGACCCCAAAGAACCCCAAAGGGACCCAGAGAACCTCATAGGGTCCCTACAAGGACCAAGGGGACCCCACAGGGACCCCAAGGACCCTACAAGGACCAAGGGGACCCTATAGGGACCCCAAAGAGCCAACGGGACCCAGAGAACCCCACAGGGACCCCAAAGAGACGACGGGACCCAGAGGACCCCATAGGGACCCCAAAGAGACGACGGGACACAGAGAACCCCACGGGGACCCCAAAGAACCCCAAAGGGACCCAGAGAACCCCATGGGGACCCCAAAGAGATGACGGGACCCAGAGGACCCCATAGGGACCCCAAAGAGATGACAGGACACAGAGAACCCCACGGGGACCCCAAAGAACCCCAAAGGGACCCAGAGAACCCCATAAGGTCCCTACAAGGACCAAGGGGACCCCACAGGGACCCCAAGGACCCTACAAGGACCAAGGGGACCCTATAGGGACCCCAAAGAGCCAACGGGACCCAGAGAATCCCATAGGGACCCCAAAGAGATGACGGAACCCAGAGAACCCCACAGGGACCCCAAAGAGATGACGGGACACAGAGAACCCCACGGGGACCCCAAAGAGACGATGGGACACAGAGAACCCCACGGGGACCCCAAAGAGACAACGGGACCCAGAGAACCCCATAGGGACCCCAAGGACCCTACAAGGACCAAGGGGACCCCACAGGGACCCCAAAGAGGCAGCGGGACCCAGAGAACCCCACAGGGACCCCAAAGAGACAATGGGACCCAGAGAACCCCACAGGGACCCCAAAGAGATGACGGGACACAGAGAACCCCACGGGGACCCCAAAGAGACGATGGGACACAGAGAACCCCACGGGGACCCCAAAGAGACAACGGGACCCAGAGAACCCCATAGGGACCCCAAGGACCCTACAAGGACCAAGGGGACCCCACAGGGACCCCAAAGAGGCAGCGGGACCCAGAGAACCCCACAGGGACCCCAAAGAGACAATGGGACCCAGAGAACCCCACAGGGACCCCAAAGAACCAACGGGAATGAAGCGACCCTATAGGGACACACAGAACTCCATAGGGACCCCAGTGCCCCCACAGAGACCCTACAGACCCCACAGGGACCCCACGGACCCCATAGGGACCCCACGGACCCCATAGGGACCCCACAGAGACCGCACAGACCCCACAGGGATCCCATGGGGACCCCCACAGGGAACCCACGGAGACCCCATGGACCCCATACGGACCCCACAGACCCCACAGGGACCCCACAGACCCCACAGGGACCCCACAGACCACACAGGGACCCCATGGAGACCCCACGGACCCCATAGGGACCCCACGGAGACCCCACGGACCCCATAGGGACCCCACAGGGACCCCACGGAGACCCCACGGACCCTACAGGGACCCCACAGGGACCCCCACAGACCCCATAGGGACCCCACGGACCCAATAGGGACCCCACGGATACCCCACGGACCCTACAGGGACCCCACAGGGACCCCCACAGACCCCATAGGGACCCCACGGACCCAATAGGGACCCCACGGAGACCCCACGGACCCCATAGGGACCCCACAGGGACCCCACGGAGACCCCACGGACCCTACAGGGACCCTACAGGGACCCTCACAGACCCCATAGGGACCCCACGGACCCAATAGGGACCCCACGGAGACCCCACGGACCCCATAGGGACCCCACGGAGACCCCACGGAGCCCACAGGGACCCCACGGAGACCCCACGGAGCCCCCGCTCACCGCCCTCCGCCGCCGCTCCCGTTGTTCCCGGATATCCCCGCGCCGCCCAATCGGCGCCCAGCTTTCAGGCCACGCCTCCTCCCCCTTTCCCCCAGCCACCAATCAGCGCTCAGTTCGCGGCTCGGCCCCGCCCCCCCCACCCCGTTGCCAGTGGGCGGGAACAAGAACCCGGAAGTGTCGGGCGGTCGCTATGGAGCGGCGCGGCGCATGCGCAGAAACCTCCGGGAAACGGAACGCTGTTGTCGTGTTGGGGTGACAACAGCGTCACGTGTTCGGGTGACACCCAGGCACACTGTTCCCGTGTTGGGGTGACAACAGCGTCCCGTGTTGCGGTGACACCCAGGCACACTGTTCCCGTGTTGCGGTGACCCCCAGGCACACTGTTCCCGTGTTGGGGTGACAACAGCGTCCCGTGTTGGGGTGACCCCCAGGCACACTGTTCCCGTGTTGGGGTGACAACAGCATCTCATGATGGGGTGACACCCAGGCACACTGTTCCCGTGTTGGGGTGACAACAGTGTCCTGTGTTGGGGTGACCCCCAGGCACACTGTTCCCGTGTTGGGGTGACAACAGCATCTCATGTTGGGGTGACACCCAGGCACACTGTTCCCGTGTTGGGGTGACAACAGTGTCCTGTGTTGGGGTGACCCCCAGGCACACTGTTCCCGTGTTGGGGTGACAACAGTGTCCTGTGTTGGGGTGTCACCCAGGCACACTGTTCCCGTGTTGGGGGTGATACCCACATCGGGGCGACATGTGTGTCCCATGTCACGGTGGGTGACACTGTCACACCGCTCCCACTCGGAGGTGACACGCGGTGACACGTGGATGACCCGCAGTGACACGTGGATGACACGCGGTGACACACAATGACACGTGGATGACACGCGGTGACACAGCGGTGACAGATGACACGTGGTGACACACAATGACACGTGGATGACACGCGGTGACACAGCGGTGACACACAATGACACGTGGATGACACGCGGTGATACAGCGGTGACACACGGATGACACGCGGTGACACACGATGACACGCGGATGACACGCGGTGACACGCACTGTCCATTTATTTCCCCTCAGAGGGGGCGGAGCCAACACCGATCCCTATGGGGTCCCGGAGAGGACGCGGCCTAACGGAGACCCCTCCCCCACCCCGGTGGGCGTGGTCTGGGGGGAGGGGGCGTGGCCGTGGCGGCGCTGGTGGCGGCGTAACCCCGCCCTCACCCCAAAGCTTTTGGGGCAGAGGGGGCAACGGAAGGGGCCACCGGTGGCCTTAGAGGGGCTGATGGTGGCCAACTCGGGGCTGGGTTGGTCAGCGATGTCACGGCCATCGTTGGTGGCCATAATGGGGCTGGATTGGCCACTGGTGGCCATAATGGGGTTGGGTTGATCATTGGTGGCCATACTGGGGCTGGGTTGGCCACTGGTGGCCATAATGGGGTTGGGTTGATCATTGGTGGCCATACTGGGGCTGGGTTGGCCACTGGTGGCCATAATGGGGTTGGGTTGGTCACTGGTGGCCATACTGGGGCTGGGTTGGCCACTGGTGGCCATACTGGGGCTGGGTTGGCCACTGGTGGCCATACAGGGGCTGGGTTGGCCACTGGTGGCCATAATGGGGTTGGGTTGGTCACTGGTGGCCATACAGGGGCTGGGTTGGCCACTGGTGGCCATAATGGGGTTGGGTTGGTCACTGGTGGCCATAATGGGGCTGGGTTGGCCACTGGTGGCCATAATGGGGCTGGGTTGGTCATTGGTGGCCATAATGGGGTTGGGTTGGTCATAGGTGGCCATACTGGGGCTGGGTTGGCCACTGGTGGCCATATTAGTGCTGGGTTGGCCACTGGTGGCCATAATGGGGTTGGGTTGGCCACTGGTGGCCATACTGGGGCTGGGTTGGCCACTGGTGGCCATATTAGTGCTGGGTTGGCCACTGGTGGCCATACTGGGGTTGGGTTGGTCACTGGTGGTCATATTAGTGCTGGGTTGGCCACTGGTGGCCATAATGGGGCTGTGTTGGCCAATGGTGGCCATAATGGGGTTGGGTTGTCCACTGGTGGCCATACTGGGGCTGGGTTGGCCACTGGTGGCCATATTGGGGCTGGGTTGACCACTGGTGGCCATATTGTGGTCAAGCTGCCCAACGGTGGCCATATCATGACCAGGTTGGCCACCAGTGGCCATATTATGGTCAAACTGTCCACTGGTGGCCATCTTAGGGCTGGGTTGGCCAATGCTGGCCACGTTATGACCAGGTTGGCCACCGGTGGCCATATTATGGTCAAGCTGTCCAACGGTGGCCATATTATGGTCAAGCTGTCCAACAGTGGCCATCTTAGGGCCGGGTTGGCCACCAGTGGCCATATTACAGTCAAGCTCTCCAACGGTGGCCATCTTAGGGCTGGGTTGGCCAACGGTGGCCACATTATGACCAGGTTGGCCACTGGTGGCCATATTATGGTCAAGCTGTCCAACGTTGGCCATATTATGGTCAAGCTGTCCAACGGTGGCCATATTATGGTCAAGCTGTCCAACGGTGGCCACATTATGACCAGGTTGGCCACTGGTGGCCGTATTTTGGTCAAGCTGTCCAACGTTGGCCATATTATGGTCAAGCTGTTCAACGGTGGCCACATTATGACCAGGTTGGCCACTGGTGGCCATATTACGGTCAAGCTGTCCATCGGTGGCCATATTTTGGTCAAGCTGTCCAACGGTGGCCACGTTATGACCAGGTTGGCCACCGGTGGCCATATTATGGTCAAGCTGTCCACCGGTGGCCATATTATGGTCAAGCTCTCCAACGGCGGTCACCTTAGGGCCGGCCTGGCCCCCGGTGAGCACGCCGTGTCCGAGCTGACCCCCTGCCCCCTCCCCTTGGCCGACGTCCATCCTGCCGCCCTCCTCCTTCTTCCCGTGCGTCCTCTCGTGCTTCCTGAGCCCCGACGCTCCTCCGAAGCCCTTCCCGCAGCGCCCGCAGCTGTAGGGCCGCTCTCCGGAGTGCGTCCTCCAGTGCTTCCCCAGCGCCGCCCGCTCCCCGAATCCCTTCCCGCACTCCCCGCAGCGCCACGGCCGCTCCCCGCTGTGGATCAGCCGGTGCCTCTTGAGGTCCCACGACGCTTTGTAGGCTTTGCCGCACTCCCCGCACCGCCACGGCCGCTCGCCGGTGTGGGTCCGCCGGTGCAGGGCCAGGTCGGCCGGCTGGCGGAAGGCTTTGCCGCACTCGGCGCAGCCGTAGGGCTTGACGCCCTGGTGGGCGCGCTGGTGCCGCCGGTAGCTGGACGGGTCGGAGAACATCCGCCCGCACTGCGGGCACAGGTAGGGCCGCTCGCCGGTGTGCACGCGCTGGTGGCTCTGGAAGGACGAGAGCTGCGTGAAGGCTTTGCCGCAGACGCCGCAGCCGTAGGGCTTGCGGTGGGCGTGGATGCGCTGGTGGCACGCCAGCGACGACGAGCGGCCGAAGCTCTTGCCGCACTCGGCGCACAGGTACGGCCGCTCGCCCGTGTGCGAGCGCTGGTGGTTGTGGAGGTCCTTGCGCTCCACGTAGGCTTTGGGACAGGCGGCGCAGCGGTGCGGGCGCAGCCCCGCGTGAGCCCGGCAGTGCTTGCGGTACACGGAGGGGTCGGCGAAGGATTTGGGGCAGTCAGGGCAGGAGAAGGGGCGCTCGCCGGTGTGGGAGCGCTGGTGGATGGCGAGCTTGGACAGCGTGCCGTAGGACTTGGGGCAGGACGAGCAGGGGAACGGCGGGGCGGGGCGCGGGGAACAGGCGGAGCGCGGCGTGGCGTCACCCGGCGCGGCGGTGGTGGCATCTCCGGGGGGTTTGGGGTCACCGTCGGCGGTGTCGGCGGTGGTGTCAGCTCCGATTGTCTCCCTGTTGATGGTTGTAGCGCCGGCGGTGTCGCTGCCGGGTGTATCCGCGGTGGTGCCGACAGGTGAACCTCCGGTGGTGGTATCGCCGGTGGTGCTTCCGAGCGTACCTCCGACGGAACGTCTGAGGGGGTCCCCGGTGACGGTATCTCCGGTGGTGCCTCCGGTGGTTGTAGCTCTGGCAGTTGTACCTCTGGTGGTTGTACCTATGGCGGTTGTACCTACGGTGGTTGCCACCTGCCTGGTGATAATATCCCTGGCGGTTGTAGCTCTAGTGGTTGTAGCTCTGGTGGTTGTAGCTCTGGTGGTTGTAGCTCTGGTGGTTGTCACCCGGCTGACAGCACCTCTGGTGACATCTCCCGCCATACCTCCGGTTGTAGCGCCGGCAGTTGTCACGCGGCCTCTGGCGGTCCCTCTGGAGGCTGTCACGGCACCAACGGCGCTCTTGGAAGTGTCCATCGCAGCGGCGGTACCTCCAGTGGTTGTCACTGTGCTGATGGCGGTTTCCGAGCCGTCCACACCTCCGGCGGTGGCTTTGGCCGCAGCCCTGGTGGTGGTGGCACCTCGCAACCGGGTGACGGTGATGCCGCGGGTCCGGGTGTTGGTGACACCCCTGGACCTGGTGACGGTGACAGCTTCGGGTGTTCTGGAGGCGCTCCTCGCGGAGGTGACGTTCCCGGCTGTCGTATCCCGGATCGATGCGGCGACGGTGGCACCTCTGGACCGGGTGGAGGTGACGCCGGTGGAGGTGACATCGACGGAGGTGGCACCTCTGGATCTGCTGCGGGACCTGGTGGCGGTGACACGCTGGTGACGCGGCGCTGGGACAGCGCTGCCGGCGCCGTGACTTCCTGTAGGGCAGGGGTAGCGGGCTGGACCCGGGCGTGCCCTCCTGGTGGCCCCCACGGGTGACATCGTGGCCACTGTGGGTGACATCTTGGTGGCCATCGTGGCTGCCCTCCTGGTAGCCCCCACGGGTGACATCGTGGCCCCCGTGGATGTCCTCTTGGTGGCCCCCCATGGGTGACGTCCTGGTTGTCCCCATGGGCGCCATCGTGATTGTCCCTACGGAGGACCTCTTGGTGGCCCCCATGGGTGACGTCGTGGCCATGGGTGACATCGTGGTTGTCCCTACGGCTGACATCTTGGTGGCCCCCATGGGTGACATCGTGGCCGTGGGTGATGTCGTGGCGTGGGTGACATCGTGGTTGTCCCTACGGCTGACATCTTGGTAGCCCCCATGGGTGACATTGTGGTGGCCCCCATGGGTGACATCTTGGTGGCCAGGGGTGTCCTCTTGGTGGTCCCCGTGGGTGACATCGTGGCCGTGGGTGTCCTCTTGGTGGCCCCCATGGGCGCCATCGTGGTGACCCCCATGGGTGACGTCGTGGTGGCCCCCATGGGTGACATCGTGACCCCCACGGGTGACGTTGTGGTGGCCCCCACGGGTGACATCGTGGCCCTCATGGGTGTCCTCTTGGTGGCCCCCATGGGCTCCATCGTGGTGGACCCCCATGGGTGACGTCGTGGTGACCCCCACGGGTGACGCTGTGGTGACCCCCATGGGTGACGTCGTGGTGGCCCCCATGGGTGACATCGTGACCCCCACGGGTGACGTCGTGGCCCTCATGGGTGTCCTCTTGGTGGCCCCCATGGGCTCCATCGTGGTGACCCCCATGGGTGACATCGTGACCCCCACGGGTGACGTCGTGGCCCTCATGGGTGTCCTCTTGGTGGCCCCACATGGGCTCCATCGTGGTGACCCCCATGGGTGACATCGTGACCCCCACGGGTGACGTCGTGGCCCTCATGGGTGTCCTCTTGGTGGCCCCCATGGGCTCCATCGTGGTGACCCCCATGGGTGACGTCGTGGTGACCCCCATGGGTGACGTCGTGGCCCTCATGGATGTCCTCTTGGTGACCCGCGTGGGCTCCATCGTGGTGACCCCCATGGGTGACGTCGTGGTGGCCCCCATGGGTGACGTCGTGACCCCCATGGGTGACATTGTGACCCCCATGGGTGCCCCCACGTGGGGGTCCGTCGTGGCGGTGCTCCTCCATGGTCCCCTGCGGACACAGCGCCCGTTTGCCCCCCAGTCTGCACCCGGGTGGGGGGGGGGTGGGTGGGGAGGGGGGGGCATCTAAGGGGTGTGGGGGGAGGGGGCAGGAGGGGGGGGGGAGGGGCTGCAATGCAGCACTAGAACGGATGCAATTTTTTTTGTGGGGGGGGGGGGGGCATGCAACTTTGATATTTTTGGGGAGGTCTGCAATGCAATTTTGCAATTTGGGGGGGGGGAATTGCGGGGGGGAGGGGCTGCAACACAGCACCAGAACGGGTGCAATTTTGGGGGGGGGGGCTTGGGGGGGGGGGCACATAACTTTGATATTTTTGGGGGGAGATCCGTCTGCAATGCAATTTTGCAGTTGTGGAGGGGGGGGGCAGCAATGCAATTTGGGGGGGTGGGGGTCACACAGCTCTGGTATTTTTGGGGGGGGCTGCAATGCAATTTCGCAATTTTGGGGGGGGTGTGGTGTAATTTTGGGGGGGGGTCACACAGTTCTGGTATTTTTGGGGGGGGAGGGCGGGTGGGGGGCACATGCAATTCTGACTTTGCGATTTGGGGGGGGGGGTTGCAATGCGCTGTGGGAATTTGTGGGGGGGGGGGCTGTAAACCCGGGGGGGTAGGATTTTGGGGGGGGGGGGGGGCTGTGGTGCATCGTGGGACGGTGGGGGCGGGGAGGGGGGTTGAGTTTTTGCAGTGCACTGAGGTGGGGGGGCTGCGAATTGGGGGGTGCTCGTGCAAATCCGGGGGGGGGGAACTAAGGGGGGGGGGGGGTGTTTTTGCCCCCCGCAGTCACAGTGGGGTCACAAATGGGGGGGGGGGGGAGGGGGGGTCGTGCCATTTGGGGAGGGAGGGGGGGCACAAAGCAG
>JAUPFR010000422.1:0-22769 GCA_036925125.1 Oreortyx pictus | reverse complement strand
GAGTGGAGTGGAGTGGAGTGGAGTGGAGTGGAGTGGAGTGGAGTGGAGTGGAGTGGAGTGGAGTGGAGTGGAGTGGAGTGGAGTGGAGAGGTGTGGTGTGGACTGGAGTGGAGTGGAGTGGAGTAGAGTGGAGTGGAGCGGAGTGCAGTGGAGAGGTGTGGTGTGGAGTGGAGAGGTGTGGAGTGGAGTGGTGTGGAGTGGAGTGGAGTAGTGGAGTGGAGAGGAGTAAAACGGAGTGGAGTGGAGTGGAGTGGGGGTGGAGTGGAGTGGAGTGGAGTGGAGTGGAGTGGAGTGGAGTGGAGTGGAGAGGTGTGGTGTGGAGTGGAGTGGAGTGGAGTGGAGTGGAGTGGAGTGGAGTGGAGTGGAGTGGTGCGGAGCGGAGTGGAGTGGAGTGGAGAGGTGTGGTGTTGAGTGGAGTGGTGCGGAGCAGAGTGGAGTGGAGTGGAGAGGTGTGGTGTTGAGTGGAGTAGAGTGGAGGGGAGTGGAGTGGAGTGGAGTGCAGTGCAGAGGAGTGCAGTGGAGTGCAATGGAGTGGAGTGGACAGGAGTAAAACGGAGTGGAGTGGAGTGGAGTGGAGTGGAGAGGTGTGGAGTGGAGGGAGTGGAGTGGAGTGGAGTGGAGTGGAGTGGAGTGGAGTGGAGTGGACTGGAGAGGGGGGAGTGGAGTGGAGAGGAGTAAAACGGAGTGGAGTGGAGTGGAAGTGGTAGTATAGAGTGGAGAGGAGTGGAGTGGAGTGGAGAGGTGTGGAGTGGAGTGGAGTGTAGTGGAGAGGTGTGGTGTGGAGTGGAGTGGAGTGGAGTGGAGTGGAGTGGAGTGGAGTGGAGTGGAGTGGAGTGGAGTGGAGTGGAGTGGAGTGGAGTGGTGCGGAGCGGAGTGGAGTGGAGTTGAGAGGTGTGGTGTTGAGTGGAGTGGAGTGGAGTGGAGTGGAGTGGAGTGCAGTGGAGTGCAGTGGAGTGCAGTGGAGTGCAGTGGAGTGGAGTGGAGAGGAGTAAAACGGAGTGGAGTGGAGTGGAGTGGAGTGGAGTGGAGTGGAGTGGAGTGGAGTGGAGTGGAGTGGAGAGGAGTGGAGTGGAGTGGAGTGGAGAGGTGTAGTGTGGAGTGGAGTGGAGAGGTGTGGAGTGGAGTGGAGTGGAGTGGAGTGGAGTGGAGAGGTGTGGACTGGACTGGAGTGAAGAGAAGTGGAGTGGAGTGGAGTAGAGTGGAGTGGAGCGGAGTGCAGTGGAGTGGAGTGGAGTGGAGTGGAGTGGAGTGGAGAGGAGTGGAGTGGAGTGGAGTGGAGTGGAGTGCAGTGGAGTGCAGTGGAGTGGACTGGAGTGGAGTGGAGGGGTGTGGTATGAAGTGGGTTGGAGAGGAGTAGAGAGGAGTGGAGAGGTGTGGTGTGGAGTGGAGTGGAGTGGAGTGGAGTAGAGTGGTGCGGAGCGGAGTGGAGAGGAGTGGAGTGGAGTGGAGAGGTGTGGTGTTGAGTGGAGTAGAGTGGAGGGGAGTGGAGTGGAGTGGAGCGCAGTGGAGTGCAGTGGAGTGCAGTGGAGTGGAGAGGACAGGAGTAAAACGGAGTGGAGTGGAGTGGAGTGGAGTTGAGTGGAGTGGAGTGGAGAGGTGTGGAGTGGAGTGGAGTGGAGTGGAGTGGAGTGGAGTGGAGTGGAGTGGAGTGGAGTGGAGAGGAGTAAAACGGAGTGGAGTCGAGTGGAGTGGAGTGGAGTGGAGTGGAGTGGAGAGGTGTGGAGTGGAGTGGAGTGGAGTGGAGAGGTGTGGTGTGGAGTGGAGTGGAGTGGAGTGGAGTGGAGTAGAGTGGTGCGGAGCGGAGTGGAATGGAGTGGAGAGGTGTGGTGTTGAGTGGAGTGGAGTGGAGTGGAGAGGAGCGGAGTGGAGAGGAGAGGAGTGGAGAGGTGTGGTGAGGAGAGGTTTCGTGTGGAGTATAGTGGTGTTGAGTGGAGAGTAGTAAAGTGGTGTGGAGTGGAGTGGAGTGGAGTGGAGTGGAGTGGCGTGGAGTGGAGTGGATTGGAGAGGAGTAAAACGGATAGGAGTGGAGTGGAGTGGAGTGGAGTGGAGTGGAGTGGAGTGAAGTGGAGTGGAGTGGAGTGGAGTGGAGTGGAGTGGAGTGGAGTGGAGTGGAGTGGAGTGGAGTGGAGTGGAGTGGAGAGGAGACGAGTGGAGTGGAGAGGAGTAAAACGGAGTGGAGTGGTGTGGAGTGGAGGGGTGTGGAGTGGAGTGGAGTGGAGTGGAGTGGATTGGAGTGGAGTGGAGTGGAGTGGAGTGGAGTGGAGTGGAGTGGAGTGGAGTGGAGTGGAGTGGAGTGGAGTGGAGTGGAGTGGAGAGGAGTGGAGTGGAGTGGAATGGAGAGGAGTAAAACGGAGTGGAGTGGAGTAGAGTGGAGTGGAGTGGAGTGGAGTGGAGTGGAGAGGTGTGGTGTGGAGTGGAGAGGAGACGAGTGGAGTGGAGAGGAGTAAAACGGAGTGGAGTGGTGTGGAGTGGAGAGGTGTGGAGTGGAGTGGAGTGGAGTGGAGTGGATTGGAGTGGAGTGGAGTGGAGTGGAGTGGAGTGGAGTGGAGTGGAGTGGAGTGGAGAGGAGTGGAGTGGAGTGGAATGGAGAGGAGTAAAACGGAGTGGAGTGGAGTAGAGTGGAGTGAAGTGGAGTGGAGTGGAGTGGAGAGGTGTGGTGTGGAGTGGAGTGGAGTGGAGAGGTGTGGAGTGGAGTGGAGTGGAGTGGAGTGGGGTGGAGAGGTATGGAGTGGAGTGGAGAGGTGTGGAGTCTAGTGGAGTGTAGAGGAGTGCAGTGGAGTGGAGTGGAGTGGAGAGGAGTGGAGTGGAGAGGAGTAAAACGGAGTGGAGTGGAGTGGAGTGGAGTGGAGTGGAGTGGAGTGGAGTGGAGTGGAGTGGAGAGGAGTGGAGTGGAGAGGAGTGGAGAGGTGTGGTGTGGAGAGGAGAGGAGTTGAGTGGAGAGGAGTAAAACGGAGTGGAGTGTTGTGGAGTGGAGTGGAGTGGAGTGGAGAGGTTTGGTGTGGAGTGGAGTGGAGTGGAGTGGAGAGGAGTGGAGTGGAGAGGAGAGGAGAGGAGTAAAACGGAGTGGAGTGGAGTGGAGTGGAGTGGAGTGCAGTGGAGTGGAGTGCAGTGGAGTGGAGTGGAGAGGAGTAAAACGGAGTGGAGTGGAGTGGAGTGGAGTGGAGTGGAGTGGAGTGGAGTGGAGTGGAGTGGAGAGGTGTGGAGTGGAGTGGAGTGGAGTGGAGTGGAGTGGAGAGGAGTTGAGTGGAGTGGAGTGGAGTGGATTGGAGTGGAGTGGAGTGGAGTGGAGTGGAGTGGAGTGGAGTGGAGTGGAGTGGAGTGGAGTGGAGAGGAGTGGAGTGGAGAGGAGTAAAACGGAGTGGAGTGGAGTGGAGTGGAGTGGAGTGGAGTGGAGTGGAGTGGAGTGGAGTGGAGTGGAGTGGAGGGGAGTGGAGGGGAGTGGTATGGAGTGGAGTGGAGTAGAGTGGAGTGGAGAGGTGTGGTGTGGAGTGGAGTAGAGTGGAGTGGAGTGGAGTGGAGTGGAGTGGAGTGGAGTGGAGTGGAGTGGAGTGGAGAGGTGTGGAGTGGAGTGGAGTGGAGTGGAGTGGAGTGGAGTGGAGTGGAGTGGAGTGGAGTGGAGTGGAGAGGAGTGGAGTGGAGTGGAGTGGAGTGGAGTGGAGTGGTGTGGTATGGAGTGGAGTGGAGTGGAGTGGAGTGGAGTGGAGGGGTGTGGTATGGAGTGGAGTGGAGTGGAGTAGAGTGGAGTGGAGAGGTGTGGTGTGGAGTGGAGTGGAGTGGAGTGGAGTGGAGTGGAGTGGAGTGGAGTGGAGTGGAGTGGAGTGGAGTAGAGAGGTGTGGAGTGGAGTGGAGAGGTGTGGAGTGGAGTGCAGTGGAGAGGAGTGCAGTGGAGTGGAGTGGAGTGGAGAGGAGTGGAGTGGAGAGGAGTAAAACGGAGTGGAGTTGAGTGGAGTGGAGTGGAGTGGAGTGGAGTGGAGTGGAGTGGAGTGGAGTGGAGTTGAGTGGAGTGGAGTGGAGTGGAGAGGAGTAAAGTGGAGAGGAGTGGAGAGGTGTGGTGTGGAGAGGTTTCGTGTGGATTATAGTGGTGTTGAGTGGAGAGTAGTAAAGTGGTGTGGAGTGGAGTGAGTGGAGTGGAGTGGAGTGGAGTGGAGAGGAGTGGAGTGGAGTGGAGTGGACAGGAGTGGAGTGTAGTGGAGTGGAGTGGAGTGGAGTGGAGTGGAGTGGACTGGAGTGGAGTGGAGTGGAGTGGAGTGGAGTGGACAGGAGTGGAGTGGAGTGGAGTGGAGTGGAGTGGAGTGGAGTGGAGTGGAGTGGAGTGGAGTGGAGTGGAGTGGAGAGGAGTGGAGAGGTGTAGTGTGGAGAGGTTTGGTGCGGAGTATAGTGGTGTTGAGTGGAGAGTAGTAAAGTAGTGTGGAGTGGAGTGGAGTGGAGTGGAGTGGAGTGGAGTGGAGTGGAGTGGAGTGGAGTGGAGTGGAGTGGAGTGGAGTGGAGTGGAGTGGAGAGGAGTGGAGAGGTGTAGTGTGGAGAGGTTTGGTGCGGAGTATAGTGGTGTTGAGTGGAGAGTAGTAAAGTAGTGTGGAGTGGAGTGGAGTGGAGTGGAGTGGAGTGGAGTGGAGTGGAGTGGTGTAGCGTGGGGTGGAGTGGAGAGGAGCGGAGTGCAGAGGAGTGCAGTGGAGTGCAGTGGAGTGGAGTGGAGTGGAGTGGAGTGGAGTGGAGTGGAGTAGAGTAGAGTGGAGTGGAGTAGAGTGGAGTGGAGTGGAGTGGAGTGGAGAGGTGTGGTGTGGAGTGGAGTGGAGAGGTGTGGAGTGGAGTGCAGTGGAGAGGTGTGGAGTGGAGTGGAGTGGAGTGGAGTGGAGTGGAGTGGAGTGGAGTGGAGTGGAGTGGTGCGGAGCGGAGTGGAGTGGAGTGGAGAGGTGTGGTGTTGAGTGGAGTGGAGTGGAGTGGAGTGGAGTGGAGTGGAGTGGAGTGGAGAGGTGTGGTGTGGAGTGGAGTGGAGTGGAGTGGAGTGGAGTGGAGTGGAGTGGAGTGGAGTGGAGTGGTGCGGAGCGGAGTGGAGTGGAGTGGAGAGGTGTGGTGTTGAGTGGAGTGGAGTGGAGTGGAGTGGAGTGGAGTGGAGTGGAGTGGAGTGGAGTGCAGTGCAGTGCAGTGGAGTGCAGTGGAGTGCAGTGGAGTGCAGTGGAGTGCAGTGGAGTGGAGTGGAGAGGAGTAAAACGGAGTGGAGTGGAGTGGAGTGGAGTGGAGTGGAGTGGTGTGGAGTGGAGTTGAGTGGAGTGGAGTGGAGAGGTGTGGAGTGGAGTGGAGTGGAGTGGAGTGGAGTGGAGTGGAGTGGAGTGGAGTGGAGTGGAGTGGAGTGGAGTGGAGAGGAGAGGAGTGGAGTGGAGTGGAGAGGTGTAGTGTGGAGTGGAGTGGAGAGGTGTGGAGTGGAGTGGAGTGGAGTGGAGTGGAGTGGAGAGGTGTGGACTGGACTGGAGTGAAGAGAAGTGGAGTGGAGTGGAGTAGAGTGGAGTGGAGTGGAGTGGAGCGGAGTGCAGTGGAGTGGAGTGGAGTGGAGTGGAGTGGAGTGGAGTGGAGTGGAGTGGAGAGGAGTGGAGTGGAGTGGAGTGGAGTGGAGTGGAGAGGAGTGGAGTGGACTGGAGTGGAGTGGAGGGGTGTGGTATGAAGTGGGGTGGAGAGGAGTAGAGAGGAGTGGAGAGGTGTGGTGTGGAGTGGAGTGGAGTGGAGTGGAGTAGAGTGGTGCGGAGCGGAGTGGAGAGGAGTGGAGTGGAGTGGAGAGGTGTGGTGTTGAGTGGAGTAGAGTGGAGGGGAGTGGAGTGGAGTGGAGCGCAGTGGAGTGCAGTGGAGTGCAGTGGAGTGGAGAGGACAGGAGTAAAACGGAGTGGAGTGGAGTGGAGTGGAGTGGAGTAGAGTGGAGTTGAGTGGAGTGGAGTGGAGAGGTGTGGAGTGTAGTGGAGTGGAGTGGAGTGGAGTGGAGTGGAGTGGAGTGGAGTGGAGTGGAGTGGAGTGGAGAGGAGTGGAGTGGAGAGGAGTGGAGTGGAGAGGAGTAAAACGGAGTGGAGTGGAGTGGAGTGGAGTAGAGTGGAGTGGAGTGGAGTGGAGAGGTGTGGAGTGGAGTGGAGTGGAGTGGAGAAGTGTGGTGTTGAGTAAAGTGGAGTGGAGTGGAGTGGAGTGGAGTGGAGTGGAGAGGAGTGGAGTGGAGAGGAGTAAAACGGAGTGGAGTGGAGTGGAGTGGAGTGGAGTGGAGAGGAGTGGAGTGGAGTGGAGTGGAGTGGACTGGAGTGGAGTGGAGTGGAGAGGAGTAAAACGGAGTGGAGTGGAGTGGAGTGGAGTGGAGTGGAGTGGAGTGGAGTGGAGTGGAGTGGAGTGGAGTGGAGTAAAACGGAGTGGAGTGGAGTGGAGTGGAGTGGAGTGGAGTGGAGTGGAGTGGAGTGGAGTGGAGTGGAGTGGAGTGGAGTGCAATGGAGTGGAGTGGACAGGAGTAAAACGGAGTGGAGTGGAGTGGAGTGGAGTGGAGAGGTGTGGAGTGGAGTGGAGTGGAGTGGAGTGGACTGGAGAGGAGTGGAGAGGAGTGGAGTGGAGAGGAGTAAAACGGAGTGAAGTGGAGTGGAGTGGAGTAGAGTGGAGAGGAGTGGAGTGGAGTGGAGAGGTGTGGAGTGGAGTGGAGTGTAGTGGAGAGGTGTGGTGTGGAGTGGAGTGGACTGGAGTGGAGTGGAGTGGAGTGGAGTGGAGTGGAGTGGAGTGGAGTGGTGCGGAGCGGAGTGGAGTGGAGTTGAGAGGTGTGGTGTTGAGTGGAGTGGAGTGGAGTGGAGTGGAGTGGAGTGCAGTGGAGTGCAGTGGAGTGCAGTGGAGTGCAGTGGAGTGGAGTGGAGAGGAGTAAAACGGAGTGGAGTGGAGTGGAGTGGAGTGGAGTGGAGTGGAGTGGAGTGGAGTGGAGAGGAGTGGAGTGGAGTGGAGTGGAGAGGTGTAGTGTGGAGTGGAGTGGAGAGGTGTGGAGTGGAGTGGAGTGGAGTGGAGTGGAGAGGTGTGGACTGGACTGGAGTGAAGAGAAGTGGAGTGGAGTGGAGTAGAGTGGAGTGGAGCGGAGTGCAGTGGAGTGGAGTGGAGTGGAGTGGAGTGGAGTGGAGAGGAGTGGAGTGGAGTGGAGTGGAGTGGAGTGCAGTGGAGTGCAGTGGAGTGCAGTGGAGTGGACTGGAGTGGAGTGGAGGGGTGTGGTATGAAGTGGGGTGGAGAGGAGTAGAGAGGAGTGGAGAGGTGTGGTGTGGAGTGGAGTGGAGTGGAGTGGAGTAGAGTGGTGCGGAGCGGAGTGGAGAGGAGTGGAGTGGAGTGGAGAGGTGTGGTGTTGAGTGGAGTAGAGTGGAGGGGAGTGGAGTGGAGTGGAGCGCAGTGGAGTGCAGTGGAGTGCAGTGGAGTGGAGAGGACAGGAGTAAAACGGAGTGGAGTGGAGTGGAGTGGAGTAGAGTGGAGTGGAGTGGAGTGGAGTGGAGAGGTGTGGAGTGGAGAGGAGTGGAGTGGAGAGGAGTAAAACGGAGTGGAGTGGAGTGGAGTGGAGTAGAGTGGAGTGGAGTGGAGTGGAGTGGAGAGGTGTGGAGTGGAGTGGAGTGTAGTGGAGAAGTGTGGTGTTGAGTGGAGTGGAGTGGAGTGGAGTGGAGAGGAGTGGAGTGGAGAGGAGTAAAACGGAGTGGAGTGGAGTGGAGTGGAGTGGAGTGGAGTGGAGTGGAGTGGAGAGGAGTGGAGTGGAGTGGAGTGGAGTGGAGTGGACTGGAGTGGAGTGGAGTGGAGAGGAGTGGAGTGGACTGGAGAGGAGTGGAGTGAACTGGAGTGGAGTGGGGTGGAGTGGAGTGGAGAGGAGTAAAACGGAGTGGAGTGGAGTGGAGTGGAGTGGAGTGGAGTGGTGCGGAGCGGAGTGGAGTGGAGTGGAGTGGAGAGGTGTGGTGTTGAGTGGAGTAGAGTGGAGGGGAGCGGAGTGCAGTGGAGTGCAGTGGAGTGGAGTGGACAGGAGTAAAACGGAGTGGAGTGGAGTGGAGTGGAGTTGAGTGGAGTGGAGTGGAGAGGTGTGGAGTGGAGTGGAGTGGAGTGGAGTGGAGTGGAGTGGAGTGGAGTGGAGAGGAGTAAAACGGAGTGGAGTCGAGTGGAGTGGAGTGGAGTGGAGTGGAGTGGAGAGGTGTGGAGTGGAGTGGAGTGGAGTGGAGAGGTGTGGTGTGGAGTGGAGTGGAGTGGAGTGGAGTGGAGTGGAGTGGAGGGGAGTGGAGTGGAGTGGAGTGGAGTGGAGTGGAGTGGACTGGAGTGGAGTGGAGTGGAGTGGAGTGGAGTGGAGAGGTGTGGAGTGGAGTGGAGTGGAGTGGAGTGGAGTGGAGTGGAGTGGAGTGGAGTGGAGTGGAGTGGAGTGGAGTGGAGTGGAGTGGAGTTGAGTGGAGAGGAGTGGAGTGGAGAGGAGTGGAGAGGAGTAAAACTGAGTGGAGTGGAGTGGAGTGGAGTGGAGTGGAGTGGAGTGGAGTAGAGTGGAGAGGAGTGGAGTGGAGTGGAGAGGTGTGGAGTGGAGTGGAGTGTAGTGGAGAGGTGTGGTGTGGAGTGGAGTGGAGTGGAGTGGAGTGGAGTGGAGTGGAGTGGTGCGGAGCGGAGTGGAGTGGAGTGGAGAGGTGTGGTGTTGAGTGGAGTGGAGTGGAGTGGAGTGGAGTGGAGTGGAGTGGAGAGGTGTGGTGTGGAGTGGAGTGGAGTGGAGTGGAGTGGAGTGGAGTGGAGTGGAGTGGAGTGGAGTGGAGTGGTGCGGAGCGGAGTGGAGTGGAGTGGAGAGGTGTGGTGTTGAGTGGAGTGGAGTGGAGTGGAGTGGAGTGGAGTGGAGTGGAGTGGAGTGGAGTGGAGTGGAGTGCAGTGCAGTGCAGTGGAGTGCAGTGGAGTGCAGTGGAGTGCAGTGGAGTGCAGTGGAGTGGAGTGGAGAGGAGTAAAACGGAGTGGAGTGGAGTGGAGTGGAGTGGAGTGGAGTGGTGTGGAGTGGAGTTGAGTGGAGTGGAGTGGAGAGGTGTGGAGTGGAGTGGAGTGGAGTGGAGTGGAGTGGAGTGGAGTGGAGTGGAGTGGAGTGGAGTGGAGTGGAGTGGAGAGGAGAGGAGTGGAGTGGAGTGGAGAGGTGTAGTGTGGAGTGGAGTGGAGAGGTGTGGAGTGGAGTGGAGTGGAGTGGAGTGGAGTGGAGAGGTGTGGACTGGACTGGAGTGAAGAGAAGTGGAGTGGAGTGGAGTAGAGTGGAGTGGAGTGGAGTGGAGCGGAGTGCAGTGGAGTGGAGTGGAGTGGAGTGGAGTGGAGTGGAGTGGAGTGGAGTGGAGAGGAGTGGAGTGGAGTGGAGTGGAGTGGAGTGGAGAGGAGTGGAGTGGACTGGAGTGGAGTGGAGGGGTGTGGTATGAAGTGGGGTGGAGAGGAGTAGAGAGGAGTGGAGAGGTGTGGTGTGGAGTGGAGTGGAGTGGAGTGGAGTAGAGTGGTGCGGAGCGGAGTGGAGAGGAGTGGAGTGGAGTGGAGAGGTGTGGTGTTGAGTGGAGTAGAGTGGAGGGGAGTGGAGTGGAGTGGAGCGCAGTGGAGTGCAGTGGAGTGCAGTGGAGTGGAGAGGACAGGAGTAAAACGGAGTGGAGTGGAGTGGAGTGGAGTGGAGTAGAGTGGAGTTGAGTGGAGTGGAGTGGAGAGGTGTGGAGTGGAGTGGAGTGGAGTGGAGTGGAGTGGAGTGGAGTGGAGTGGAGTGGAGTGGAGTGGAGAGGAGTGGAGTGGAGAGGAGTGGAGTGGAGAGGAGTAAAACGGAGTGGAGTGGAGTGGAGTGGAGTAGAGTGGAGTGGAGTGGAGTGGAGAGGTGTGGAGTGGAGTGGAGTGGAGTGGAGAAGTGTGGTGTTGAGTGGAGTGGAGTGGAGTGGAGTGGAGTGGAGTGGAGTGGAGAGGAGTGGAGTGGAGAGGAGTAAAACGGAGTGGAGTGGAGTGGAGTGGAGTGGAGTGGAGAGGAGTGGAGTGGAGTGGAGTGGAGTGGACTGGAGTGGAGTGGAGTGGAGAGGAGTAAAACGGAGTGGAGTGGAGTGGAGTGGAGTGGAGTGGAGTGGAGTGGAGTGGAGTGGAGTGGAGTGGAGTGGAGTGGAGTGGAGTGGAGTGGAGAGGAGTGGAGAGGAGTAAAACGGAGTGGAGTGGAGTGGAGTGGAGTAGAGTGGAGTGGAGTGGAGTGGAGAGGTGTGGAGTGGAGTGGAGTGGAGTGGAGAAGTGTGGTGTTGAGTGGAGTGGAGTGGAGTGGAGTGGAGTGGAGTGGAGAGGAGTGGAGTGGAGAGGAGTAAAACGGAGTGGAGTGGAGTGGAGTGGAGTGGAGTGGAGAGGAGTGGAGTGGAGTGGAGTGGACTGGAGTGGAGTGGAGTGGAGTGGAGAGGAGTGGAGTAGAGTAGAGTGGAGTGGAGTAGAGTGGAGTGGAGTGGAGAGGAGTAAAACGGAGTGGAGTGGAGTGGAGTGGAGTGGAGTGGAGTGGAGTGGAGTGGAGTGGAGTGGAGTGGAGTGGAGTGGAGAGGTGTGGAGTGGAGTGGAGTGGAGTGGAGTGGAGAGGAGTGGAGTGGAGAGGAGAGGAGAGGAGTAAAACGGAGTGGAGTGGAGTGGAGTGGAGTGGAGTGGAGTGGAGTGGAGTGGAGTAGAGTGGAATGGAGTGCAGTGGAGTGGAGTGGAGAGGAGTAAAACGGAGTGGAGTGGAGTGGAGTGGAGTGGAGTGGAGTGGAGTGGAGTGGAGTGGAGAGGTGTGGAGTGGAGTGGAGTGGAGTGGAGTGGAGTGGAGTGGAGTGGAGTGGAGAGGAGTGGAGTGGAGTGGAGTGGAGAGGAGTGGAGTGGAGTGGAGTGGAGTGGAGAGGAGTGGAGTGGAGTGGAGAGGTGTGGTGTGGAGTGGAGTGGAGTGGAGTGGAGTGGAGTGGAGTGGAGTGAGTGGAGTGGAGTGGAGTGGAGTAAAACGGAGTGGAGTGTAGTGGAGAGGAGTGAAGTGAAGTGGAGAGGAGTAAAACGGAGTGGAGTGGAATGGAGTGGAGTGGAGTGGAGTGGAGTGGAGAGGTGTAGTGTGGAGAGGTTTGGTGCGGAGTATAGTGGTGTTGAGTGGAGAGTAGTAAAGTAGTGTGGAGTGGAGTGGAGTGGAGTGGAGTGGAGTGGAGTGGAGTGGAATGGAGTGGAGTGGAGTGGAGTGGAGTGGAGAGGAGTGGAGTGGAGAGGAGTGGAGTGGAGTGGAGTGGAGTGGAGTGGAGTGGAGTGGAGTGGACTGGAGTGGAGTGGAGTGGAGAGGTGTGGTGTTGAGTGGAGTAGAGTGGAGGGGAGTGGAGTGGAGTGGAGCGCAGTGGAGTGCAGTGGAGTGCAGTGGAGTGGAGAGGACAGGAGTAAAACGGAGTGGAGTGGAGTGGAGTGGAGTTGAGTGGAGTGGAGTGGAGAGGTGTGGAGTGGAGTGGAGTGGAGTGGAGTGGAGTGGAGTGGAGTGGAGTGGAGTGGAGTGGAGAGGAGTGGAGTGGAGAGGAGTAAAACGGAGTGGAGTGGAGTGGAGTGGAGTAGAGTGGAGTGGAGTGGAGTGGAGTGGAGAGGTGTGGAGTGGAGTGGAGTGTAGTGGAGAAGTGTGGTGTTGAGTGGAGTGGAGTGGAGTGGAGTGGAGAGGAGTGGAGTGGAGAGGAGTAAAACGGAGTGGAGTGGAGTGGAGTGGAGTGGAGTGGAGTGGAGTGGAGTGGAGTGGAGTGGAGTGGAGTGGAGAGGAGTGGAGTGGAGTGGAGTGGAGTGGAGTGGAGTGGAGTGGAGTGGAGTGGACTGGAGTGGAGTGGAGTGGAGAGGAGTGGACTGGAGAGGAGTGGAGTGAACTGGAGTGGAGTGGGGTGGAGTGGAGTGGAGAGGAGTAAAACGGAGTGGAGTGGATTGGAGTGGAGTGGAGTGGAGTGGTGCGGAGCGGAGTGGAGTGGAGTGGAGTGGAGAGGTGTGGTGTTGAGTGGAGTAGAGTGGAGGGGAGCGGAGTGCAGTGGAGTGCAGTGGAGTGGAGTGGACAGGAGTAAAACGGAGTGGAGTGGAGTGGAGTGGAGTTGAGTGGAGTGGAGTGGAGAGGTGTGGAGTGGAGTGGAGTGGAGTGGAGTGGAGTGGAGGGGTGTGGTATGGAGTGGGGTGGAATGGAGTGGAGAGGAGTAAAACGGAGTGGAGTGGAGTGGAGTGGAGTGGAGTGGAGTGGAGTGGAGTGGAGTGGAGTGGAGTGGAGTGGAGTGGAGTGGAGTGGAGAGGTGTGGTGTGGAGTGGAGTGGAGAGGTGTGGAGTGGAGTGGAGAGGTGTGGAATGGAGTGGAGTGGAGTGGAGTGGAGTGGAGTGGAGTGGAGTGGAGTGGAGTGGAGTGGAGTGGAGTGGAGTGGAGAGGTGTGGTGTGGACTGGAGTGGAGTGGAGTGGAGTAGAGTGGAGTGGAGCGGAGTGCAGTGGAGAGGTGTGGTGTGGAGTGGAGAGGTGTGGAGTGGAGTGGTGTGGAGTGGAGTGGAGTAGTGGAGTGGAGAGGAGTAAAACGGAGTGGAGTGGAGTGGAGTGGAGTGGAGTGGAGTGGAGTGGAGTGGAGTGGAGTGGAGTGGAGTGGAGTGGAGTGGAGAGGTGTGGTGTGGAGTGGAGTGGAGTAGTGGAGTGGAGAGGAGTAAAACGGAGTGGAGTGGAGTGGAGTGGAGTGGAGAGGAGTGGAGTGGAGTGGAGAGGAGTGGAGTGGAGTGGAGTGGAGTGGAGTGGAGTGGAGTGGAGTGGAGAGGTGTGGTGTGGAGTGGAGTGGAGAGGTGTGGAGTGGAGTGGAGTGGAGTGGAGTGGAGAGGTGTGGACTGGACTGGAGTGGAGTGGAGTAGAGTGGAGTGGAGTGGAGTGGAGTGGAGCGAAGTGCAGGGGTGTGCAGTGGAGTGGAGTGGAGTGGAGTGGAGTGGAGTGGAGTGGAGTGGAGAGGAGTGGAGTGGAGTGGAGTGGAGTGGAGTGGAGTGGAGTGGAGTGGAGTGGAGAGGAGTGGAGTGGAGGGGTGTGGTATGAAGTGGGGTGGTGTGGAGTAGAGTGGAGTGGAGAGGTGTGGTGTGGAGTGGAGTGGAGTGGAGCGGAGTGGAGTGGAGTGGAGTGGAGTGGAGTGGTGCGGAGCAGAGTGGAGTGGAGTGGAGAGGTGTGGTGTTGAGTGGAGTAGAGTGGAGGGGAGTGGAGTGGAGTGGAGTGCAGTGCAGAGGAGTGCAGTGGAGTGCAGTGGAGTGGAGTGGAGTAGACTGGAGAGGAGTGGAGTGGAGAGGAGTAAAACGGAGTGGAGTGGAGTGGAGTGGAGTAGAGTGGAGAGGAGTGGAGTGGAGTGGAGAGGTGTGGAGTGGAGTGGAGTGGAGTGGAGTGGAGTGGAGTGGAGTGGAGTGGAGTGGAGTGGAGTGGAGTGGAGTGGAGTGGAGTGGAGAGGTGTGGTGTGGACTGGAGTGGAGTGGAGTGGAGTAGAGTGGAGTGGAGCGGAGTGCAGTGGAGAGGTGTGGTGTGGAGTGGAGAGGTGTGGAGTGGAGTGGTGTGGAGTGGAGTGGAGTAGTGGAGTGGAGAGGAGTAAAACGGAGTGGAGTGGAGTGGAGTGGGGTGGAGTGGAGTGGAGTGGAGTGGAGTGGAGTGGAGTGGAGAGGTGTGGTGTGGAGTGGAGTGGAGTGGAGTGGAGTGGAGTGGAGTGGAGTGGAGTGGTGCGGAGCGGAGTGGAGTGGAGTGGAGAGGTGTGGTGTTGAGTGGAGTGGTGCGGAGCAGAGTGGAGTGGAGTGGAGAGGTGTGGTGTTGAGTGGAGTAGAGTGGAGGGGAGTGGAGTGGAGTGGAGTGCAGTGCAGAGGAGTGCAGTGGAGTGCAATGGAGTGGAGTGGACAGGAGTAAAACGGAGTGGAGTGGAGTGGAGTGGAGTGGAGAGGTGTGGAGTGGAGTGGAGTGGAGTGGAGTGGAGTGGAGTGGAGTGGAGTGGAGTGGAGTGGACTGGAGAGGAGTGGAGTGGAGAGGAGTAAAACGGAGTGGAGTGGAGTGGAGTGGAGTAGAGTGGAGAGGAGTGGAGTGGAGTGGAGAGGTGTGGAGTGGAGTGGAGTGTAGTGGAGAGGTGTGGTGTGGAGTGGAGTGGAGTGGAGTGGAGTGGAGTGGAGTGGAGTGGAGTGGAGTGGAGTGGAGTGGAGTGGTGCGGAGCGGAGTGGAGTGGAGTTGAGAGGTGTGGTGTTGAGTGGAGTGGAGTGGAGTGGAGTGGAGTGGAGTGCAGTGGAGTGCAGTGGAGTGCAGTGGAGTGCAGTGGAGTGGAGTGGAGAGGAGTAAAACGGAGTGGAGTGGAGTGGAGTGGAGTGGAGTGGAGTGGAGTGGAGTGGAGTGGAGTGGAGTGGAGTGGAGAGGAGTGGAGTGGAGTGGAGTGGAGAGGTGTAGTGTGGAGTGGAGTGGAGAGGTGTGGAGTGGAGTGGAGTGGAGTGGAGTGGAGAGGTGTGGACTGGACTGGAGTGAAGAGAAGTGGAGTGGAGTGGAGTAGAGTGGAGTGGAGCGGAGTGCAGTGGAGTGGAGTGGAGTGGAGTGGAGTGGAGTGGAGAGGAGTGGAGTGGAGTGGAGTGGAGTGGAGTGCAGTGGAGTGCAGTGGAGTGCAGTGGAGTGGACTGGAGTGGAGTGGAGGGGTGTGGTATGAAGTGGGGTGGAGAGGAGTAGAGAGGAGTGGAGAGGTGTGGTGTGGAGTGGAGTGGAGTGGAGTGGAGTAGAGTGGTGCGGAGCGGAGTGGAGAGGAGTGGAGTGGAGTGGAGAGGTGTGGTGTTGAGTGGAGTAGAGTGGAGGGGAGTGGAGTGGAGTGGAGCGCAGTGGAGTGCAGTGGAGTGCAGTGGAGTGGAGAGGACAGGAGTAAAACGGAGTGGAGTGGAGTGGAGTGGAGTTGAGTGGAGTGGAGTGGAGAGGTGTGGAGTGGAGTGGAGTGGAGTGGAGTGGAGTGGAGTGGAGTGGAGTGGAGTGGAGTGGAGAGGAGTAAAACGGAGTGGAGTCGAGTGGAGTGGAGTGGAGTGGAGTGGAGTGGAGAGGTGTGGAGTGGAGTGGAGTGGAGTGGAGAGGTGTGGTGTGGAGTGGAGTGGAGTGGAGTGGAGTGGAGTAGAGTGGTGCGGAGCGGAGTGGAATGGAGTGGAGAGGTGTGGTGTTGAGTGGAGTGGAGTGGAGTGGAGAGGAGCGGAGTGGAGAGGAGAGGAGTGGAGAGGTGTGGTGAGGAGAGGTTTCGTGTGGAGTATAGTGGTGTTGAGTGGAGAGTAGTAAAGTGGTGTGGAGTGGAGTGGAGTGGAGTGGAGTGGAGTGGCGTGGAGTGGAGTGGATTGGAGAGGAGTAAAACGGATAGGAGTGGAGTGGAGTGGAGTGGAGTGGAGTGAAGTGGAGTGGAGTGGAGTGGAGTGGAGTGGAGTGGAGTGGAGTGGAGTGGAGTGGAGTGGAGTGGAGTGGAGTGGAGTGGAGTGGAGTGGAGAGGAGACGAGTGGAGTGGAGAGGAGTAAAACGGAGTGGAGTGGTGTGGAGTGGAGGGGTGTGGAGTGGAGTGGAGTGGAGTGGAGTGGATTGGAGTGGAGTGGAGTGGAGTGGAGTGGAGTGGAGTGGAGTGGAGTGGAGTGGAGTGGAGTGGAGTGGAGTGGAGAGGAGTGGAGTGGAGTGGAATGGAGAGGAGTAAAACGGAGTGGAGTGGAGTAGAGTGGAGTGGAGTGGAGTGGAGTGGAGTGGAGAGGTGTGGTGTGGAGTGGAGAGGAGACGAGTGGAGTGGAGAGGAGTAAAACGGAGTGGAGTGGTGTGGAGTGGAGAGGTGTGGAGTGGAGTGGAGTGGAGTGGAGTGGATTGGAGTGGAGTGGAGTGGAGTGGAGTGGAGTGGAGTGGAGTGGAGTGGAGAGGAGTGGAGTGGAGTGGAATGGAGAGGAGTAAAACGGAGTGGAGTGGAGTAGAGTGGAGTGAAGTGGAGTGGAGTGGAGTGGAGAGGTGTGGTGTGGAGTGGAGTGGAGTGGAGAGGTGTGGAGTGGAGTGGAGTGGAGTGGAGTGGGGTGGAGAGGTATGGAGTGGAGTGGAGAGGTGTGGAGTCGAGTGGAGTGGAGTGGAGTAGAGTGGAGTGAAGTGGAGTGGAGTGGAGTGGAGAGGTGTGGTGTGGAGTGGAGTGGAGTGGAGAGGTGTGGAGTGGAGTGGAGTGGAGTGGAGTGGGGTGGAGAGGTATGGAGTGGAGTGGAGAGGTGTGGAGTCGAGTGGAGTGTAGAGGAGTGCAGTGGAGTGGAGTGGAGTGGAGAGGAGTGGAGTGGAGAGGAGTAAAACGGAGTGGAGTGGAGTGGAGTGGAGTGGAGTGGAGTGGAGTGGAGTGGAGAGGAGTGGAGTGGAGAGGAGTGGAGAGGTGTGGTGTGGAGAGGAGAGGAGTTGAGTGGAGAGGAGTAAAACGGAGTGGAGTGTTGTGGAGTGGAGTGGAGTGGAGTGGAGAGGTTTGGTGTGGAGTGGAGTGGAGTGGAGTGGAGAGGAGTGGAGTGGAGAGGAGAGGAGAGGAGTAAAACGGAGTGGAGTGGAGTGGAGTGGAGTGGAGTGCAGTGGAGTGGAGTGCAGTGGAGTGGAGTGGAGAGGAGTAAAACGGAGTGGAGTGGAGTGGAGTGGAGTGGAGTGGAGTGGAGTGGAGTGGAGTGGAGTGGAGTGGAGAGGTGTGGAGTGGAGTGGAGTGGAGTGGAGTGGAGTGGAGAGGAGTTGAGTGGAGTGGAGTGGAGTGGATTGGAGTGGAGTGGAGTGGAGTGGAGTGGAGTGGAGTGGAGTGGAGTGGAGTGGAGTGGAGTGGAGTGGAGTGGAGTGGAGTGGAGAGGAGTGGAGTGGAGAGGAGTAAAACGGAGTGGAGTGGAGTGGAGTGGAGTGGAGTGGAGTGGAGTGGAGTGGAGTGGAGTGGAGTGGAGTGGAGGGGAGTGGAGGGGAGTGGTATGGAGTGGAGTGGAGTAGAGTGGAGTGGAGAGGTGTGGTGTGGAGTGGAGTAGAGTGGAGTGGAGTGGAGTGGAGTGGAGTGGAGTGGAGTGGAGTGGAGTGGAGTGGAGAGGTGTGGAGTGGAGTGGAGTGGAGTGGAGTGGAGTGGAGTGGAGTGGAGTGGAGTGGAGAGGAGTGGAGTGGAGTGGAGTGGAGTGGAGTGGAGTGGTGTGGTATGGAGTGGAGTGGAGTGGAGTGGAGTGGAGTGGAGGGGTGTGGTATGGAGTGGAGTGGAGTGGAGTAGAGTGGAGTGGAGAGGTGTGGTGTGGAGTGGAGTGGAGTGGAGTGGAGTGGAGTGGAGTGGAGTGGAGTGGAGTGGAGTGGAGTGGAGTGGAGTGGAGTGGAGTGGAGTGGAGTAGAGAGGTGTGGAGTGGAGTGGAGAGGTGTGGAGTGGAGTGCAGTGGAGAGGAGTGCAGTGGAGTGGAGTGGAGTGGAGAGGAGTGGAGTGGAGAGGAGTAAAACGGAGTGGAGTTGAGTGGAGTGGAGTGGAGTGGAGTGGAGTGGAGTGGAGTGGAGTGGAGTTGAGTGGAGTGGAGTGGAGTGGAGAGGAGTAAAGTGGAGAGGAGTGGAGAGGTGTGGTGTGGAGAGGTTTCGTGTGGATTATAGTGGTGTTGAGTGGAGAGTAGTAAAGTGGTGTGGAGTGGAGTGAGTGGAGTGGAGTGGAGTGGAGTGGAGAGGAGTGGAGTGGAGTGGAGTGGACAGGAGTGGAGTGTAGTGGAGTGGAGTGGAGTGGAGTGGAGTGGAGTGGACTGGAGTGGAGTGGAGTGGAGTGGAGTGGAGTGGACAGGAGTGGAGTGGAGTGGAGTGGAGTGGAGTGGAGTGGAGTGGAGTGGAGTGGAGAGGAGTGGAGAGGTGTAGTGTGGAGAGGTTTGGTGCGGAGTATAGTGGTGTTGAGTGGAGAGTAGTAAAGTAGTGTGGAGTGGAGTGGAGTGGAGTGGAGTGGAGTGGAGTGGAGTGGAGTGGAGTGGAGTGGAGAGGAGTGGAGAGGTGTAGTGTGGAGAGGTTTGGTGCGGAGTATAGTGGTGTTGAGTGGAGAGTAGTAAAGTAGTGTGGAGTGGAGTGGAGTGGAGTGGAGTGGAGTGGAGTGGAGTGGAGTGGAGTGGTGTAGCGTGGGGTGGAGTGGAGAGGAGCGGAGTGCAGAGGAGTGCAGTGGAGTGCAGTGGAGTGGAGTGGAGTGGAGTGGAGTGGAGTGGAGTGGAGTAGAGTAGAGTGGAGTGGAGTAGAGTGGAGTGGAGTGGAGTGGAGTGGAGAGGTGTGGTGTGGAGTGGAGTGGAGAGGTGTGGAGTGGAGTGCAGTGGAGAGGTGTGGAGTGGAGTGGAGTGGAGTGGAGTGGAGTGGAGTGGAGTGGAGTGGAGTGGAGTGGAGTGGTGCGGAGCGGAGTGGAGTGGAGTGGAGAGGTGTGGTGTTGAGTGGAGTGGAGTGGAGTGGAGTGGAGTGGAGTGGAGTGGAGTGGAGAGGTGTGGTGTGGAGTGGAGTGGAGTGGAGTGGAGTGGAGTGGAGTGGAGTGGAGTGGAGTGGAGTGGAGTGGTGCGGAGCGGAGTGGAGTGGAGTGGAGAGGTGTGGTGTTGAGTGGAGTGGAGTGGAGTGGAGTGGAGTGGAGTGGAGTGCAGTGCAGTGCAGTGGAGTGCAGTGGAGTGCAGTGGAGTGCAGTGGAGTGCAGTGGAGTGGAGTGGAGAGGAGTAAAACGGAGTGGAGTGGAGTGGAGTGGAGTGGAGTGGAGTGGTGTGGAGTGGAGTTGAGTGGAGTGGAGTGGAGAGGTGTGGAGTGGAGTGGAGTGGAGTGGAGTGGAGTGGAGTGGAGTGGAGTGGAGTGGAGTGGAGTGGAGTGGAGAGGAGAGGAGTGGAGTGGAGTGGAGAGGTGTAGTGTGGAGTGGAGTGGAGAGGTGTGGAGTGGAGTGGAGTGGAGTGGAGTGGAGTGGAGAGGTGTGGACTGGACTGGAGTGAAGAGAAGTGGAGTGGAGTGGAGTAGAGTGGAGTGGAGTGGAGTGGAGCGGAGTGCAGTGGAGTGGAGTGGAGTGGAGTGGAGTGGAGTGGAGTGGAGAGGAGTGGAGTGGAGTGGAGTGGAGTGGAGTGGAGAGGAGTGGAGTGGACTGGAGTGGAGTGGAGGGGTGTGGTATGAAGTGGGGTGGAGAGGAGTAGAGAGGAGTGGAGAGGTGTGGTGTGGAGTGGAGTGGAGTGGAGTGGAGTAGAGTGGTGCGGAGCGGAGTGGAGAGGAGTGGAGTGGAGTGGAGAGGTGTGGTGTTGAGTGGAGTAGAGTGGAGGGGAGTGGAGTGGAGTGGAGCGCAGTGGAGTGCAGTGGAGTGCAGTGGAGTGGAGAGGACAGGAGTAAAACGGAGTGGAGTGGAGTGGAGTGGAGTGGAGTAGAGTGGAGTTGAGTGGAGTGGAGTGGAGAGGTGTGGAGTGGAGTGGAGTGGAGTGGAGTGGAGTGGAGTGGAGTGGAGTGGAGTGGAGTGGAGAGGAGTGGAGTGGAGAGGAGTGGAGTGGAGAGGAGTAAAACGGAGTGGAGTGGAGTGGAGTGGAGTAGAGTGGAGTGGAGTGGAGTGGAGAGGTGTGGAGTGGAGTGGAGTGGAGTGGAGAAGTGTGGTGTTGAGTAAAGTGGAGTGGAGTGGAGTGGAGTGGAGTGGAGTGGAGTGGAGTGGAGAGGAGTGGAGTGGAGAGGAGTAAAACGGAGTGGAGTGGAGTGGAGTGGAGTGGAGTGGAGTGGAGAGGAGTGGAGTGGAGTGGAGTGGAGTGGACTGGAGTGGAGTGGAGTGGAGAGGAGTAAAACGGAGTGGAGTGGAGTGGAGTGGAGTGGAGTGGAGTGGAGTGGAGTGGAGTGGAGTGGAGTGGAGTAAAACGGAGTGGAGTGGAGTGGAGTGGAGTGGAGTGGAGTGGAGTGGAGTGGAGTGGAGTGGAGTGCAATGGAGTGGAGTGGACAGGAGTAAAACGGAGTGGAGTGGAGTGGAGTGGAGTGGAGAGGTGTGGAGTGGAGTGGAGTGGAGTGGAGTGGACTGGAGAGGAGTGGAGAGGAGTGGAGTGGAGAGGAGTAAAACGGAGTGGAGTGGAGTGGAGTGGAGTAGAGTGGAGAGGAGTGGAGTGGAGTGGAGAGGTGTGGAGTGGAGTGGAGTGTAGTGGAGAGGTGTGGTGTGGAGTGGAGTGGACTGGAGTGGAGTGGAGTGGAGTGGAGTGGAGTGGAGTGGAGTGGAGTGGAGTGGAGTGGAGTGGTGCGGAGCGGAGTGGAGTGGAGTTGAGAGGTGTGGTGTTGAGTGGAGTGGAGTGGAGTGGAGTGGAGTGGAGTGCAGTGGAGTGCAGTGGAGTGCAGTGGAGTGCAGTGGAGTGGAGTGGAGAGGAGTAAAACGGAGTGGAGTGGAGTGGAGTGGAGTGGAGTGGAGTGGAGTGGAGTGGAGTGGAGAGGAGTGGAGTGGAGTGGAGTGGAGAGGTGTAGTGTGGAGTGGAGTGGAGAGGTGTGGAGTGGAGTGGAGTGGAGTGGAGTGGAGTGGAGAGGTGTGGACTGGACTGGAGTGAAGAGAAGTGGAGTGGAGTGGAGTAGAGTGGAGTGGAGCGGAGTGCAGTGGAGTGGAGTGGAGTGGAGTGGAGTGGAGTGGAGAGGAGTGGAGTGGAGTGGAGTGGAGTGGAGTGCAGTGGAGTGCAGTGGAGTGCAGTGGAGTGGACTGGAGTGGAGTGGAGGGGTGTGGTATGAAGTGGGGTGGAGAGGAGTAGAGAGGAGTGGAGAGGTGTGGTGTGGAGTGGAGTGGAGTGGAGTGGAGTAGAGTGGTGCGGAGCGGAGTGGAGAGGAGTGGAGTGGAGTGGAGAGGTGTGGTGTTGAGTGGAGTAGAGTGGAGGGGAGTGGAGTGGAGTGGAGCGCAGTGGAGTGCAGTGGAGTGCAGTGGAGTGGAGAGGACAGGAGTAAAACGGAGTGGAGTGGAGTGGAGTGGAGTAGAGTGGAGTGGAGTGGAGTGGAGTGGAGAGGTGTGGAGTGGAGAGGAGTGGAGTGGAGAGGAGTAAAACGGAGTGGAGTGGAGTGGAGTGGAGTAGAGTGGAGTGGAGTGGAGTGGAGTGGAGAGGTGTGGAGTGGAGTGGAGTGTAGTGGAGAAGTGTGGTGTTGAGTGGAGTGGAGTGGAGTGGAGTGGAGAGGAGTGGAGTGGAGAGGAGTAAAACGGAGTGGAGTGGAGTGGAGTGGAGTGGAGTGGAGTGGAGAGGAGTGGAGTGGAGTGGAGTGGAGTGGAGTGGAGTGGACTGGAGTGGAGTGGAGTGGAGAGGAGTGGAGTGGACTGGAGAGGAGTGGAGTGAACTGGAGTGGAGTGGGGTGGAGTGGAGTGGAGAGGAGTAAAACGGAGTGGAGTGGAGTGGAGTGGAGTGGAGTGGAGTGGTGCGGAGCGGAGTGGAGTGGAGTGGAGTGGAGAGGTGTGGTGTTGAGTGGAGTAGAGTGGAGGGGAGCGGAGTGCAGTGGAGTGCAGTGGAGTGGAGTGGACAGGAGTAAAACGGAGTGGAGTGGAGTGGAGTGGAGTTGAGTGGAGTGGAGTGGAGAGGTGTGGAGTGGAGTGGAGTGGAGTGGAGTGGAGTGGAGTGGAGTGGAGTGGAGTGGAGTGGAGAGGAGTAAAACGGAGTGGAG
This sequence comes from Oreortyx pictus, assembly GCA_036925125.1. Taxonomy (NCBI): domain Eukaryota; kingdom Metazoa; phylum Chordata; class Aves; order Galliformes; family Odontophoridae; genus Oreortyx; species Oreortyx pictus. The sequence continues at coordinate 1,264 of JAUPFR010000422.1, read as the reverse complement.
TCGAGTGGAGTGGAGTGGAGTGGAGTGGAGTGGAGAGGTGTGGAGTGGAGTGGAGTGGAGTGGAGAGGTGTGGTGTGGAGTGGAGTGGAGTGGAGTGGAGTGGAGTGGAGTGGAGGGGAGTGGAGTGGAGTGGAGTGGAGTGGAGTGGAGTGGACTGGAGTGGAGTGGAGTGGAGTGGAGTGGAGTGGAGAGGTGTGGAGTGGAGTGGAGTGGAGTGGAGTGGAGTGGAGTGGAGTGGAGTGGAGTGGAGTGGAGTGGAGTGGAGTGGAGTGGAGTGGAGTGGAGTTGAGTGGAGAGGAGTGGAGTGGAGAGGAGTGGAGAGGAGTAAAACGGAGTGGAGTGGAGTGGAGTGGAGTGGAGTGGAGTGGAGTGGAGTAGAGTGGAGAGGAGTGGAGTGGAGTGGAGAGGTGTGGAGTGGAGTGGAGTGTAGTGGAGAGGTGTGGTGTGGAGTGGAGTGGAGTGGAGTGGAGTGGAGTGGAGTGGAGTGGAGTGGAGTGGTGCGGAGCGGAGTGGAGTGGAGTGGAGAGGTGTGGTGTTGAGTGGAGTGGAGTGGAGTGGAGTGGAGTGGAGTGGAGTGGAGAGGTGTGGTGTGGAGTGGAGTGGAGTGGAGTGGAGTGGAGTGGAGTGGAGTGGAGTGGAGTGGAGTGGAGTGGTGCGGAGCGGAGTGGAGTGGAGTGGAGAGGTGTGGTGTTGAGTGGAGTGGAGTGGAGTGGAGTGGAGTGGAGTGGAGTGGAGTGGAGTGGAGTGGAGTGCAGTGCAGTGCAGTGGAGTGCAGTGGAGTGCAGTGGAGTGCAGTGGAGTGCAGTGGAGTGGAGTGGAGAGGAGTAAAACGGAGTGGAGTGGAGTGGAGTGGAGTGGAGTGGAGTGGTGTGGAGTGGAGTTGAGTGGAGTGGAGTGGAGAGGTGTGGAGTGGAGTGGAGTGGAGTGGAGTGGAGTGGAGTGGAGTGGAGTGGAGTGGAGTGGAGAGGAGAGGAGTGGAGTGGAGTGGAGAGGTGTAGTGTGGAGTGGAGTGGAGAGGTGTGGAGTGGAGTGGAGTGGAGTGGAGTGGAGTGGAGAGGTGTGGACTGGACTGGAGTGAAGAGAAGTGGAGTGGAGTGGAGTAGAGTGGAGTGGAGTGGAGTGGAGCGGAGTGCAGTGGAGTGGAGTGGAGTGGAGTGGAGTGGAGTGGAGTGGAGTGGAGTGGAGTGGAGTGGAGAGGAGTGGAGTGGAGTGGAGTGGAGTGGAGTGGAGAGGAGTGGAGTGGACTGGAGTGGAGTGGATGGAG
>JAUPFR010000421.1:0-22774 GCA_036925125.1 Oreortyx pictus | reverse complement strand
GACATGTGGGGTGGTACCGGGGGATGTGGGGTGGGACGTGTGGGGTGGGACCTGGGGACCTGTGGGGTGGGATATGTGGGGTGGCACCTGGGGACCTGTGGGGTGGGACATGTGGGGTGGCACTGGGGGATGTGGGGTGGGACGTGTGGGGTGGCACTGGGGGATGTGGGGTGGGATATGTGGGGTGACACCTGGGGATGTGGGGTGGCACCTGGGGATGTGGGGTGGGACATGTGGGGTGGCACCTGGGGATGTGGGGTGGGACGTGTGGGGTGGCACTGGGGGATGTGGGGTGGGACGTGTGGGGTGGGACCTGGGGATGTGGGGTGGGACGTGTGGGGTGGCACTGGGGGATGTGGGGTGGGACATGTGGGGTGGGACCTGGGGATGTGGGGTGGGACGTGTGGGGTGGCACTGGGGGATGTGGGGTGGGACGTGTGGGGTGGGACCTGGGGACCTGTGGGGTGGCACCTGGGGATGTGGGGTGGCACCTGGGGACCTGTGGGTGGGACGTGTGGGGTGGCACTGGGGGATGTGGGGTGGGACGTGTGGGGTGGCACCTGGGGATGTGGGGTGGGACGTGTGGGGTGGCACCGGGGGATGTGGGGTGGGACCTGTGGGGTGGGACATGTGGGGTGGGACATGTGGGGTGGCACCGGGGGATGTGGGGCGGCACTGAGGGATGTGGGGCCGTGGTGGGGGAGGGGGGGGGGAAGGGGTCATTTGGGGACATGAGAACCGGGGGGGGGGGGGGGGAGGGGGAGGGGGGACATTTGGGGACACTGAGGGCCGTGGGGGGGGACGGGGGGGGATGGGGTCATTTGGGGACCTCTGTGGGTGTGGGGAGGGGGAGGGGGGGGGAGAGGGGGGGATGGGGAAATTTGGGGACCTCTGTGGGTGTGGGGGGGGGAGAGGGGGGGATGGGGTCATTTGGGGACACTGAGGGCCGTGGGTGGGGGAGGGGAGGAGTGTGGGGTGGGGGATGGGGACATTTGGGGACCCTGAGGTCCGTGGGTGGGGAGGGGAGGGGGGGGGGAGGGGGACCTCTGTGGATATGGGGGTGGGGGAGGGGGGGGGATGGGAACATTTGGGGACACTGAGGGCCGTGGGTGGGGGAGGGGAGGGAGGGGGGGATGGGGTCATTTGGGGACCCTGAGGGCTGTGGGTGGGGGAGGGGGGGATGGGGACCTCTGTGAATATGGGGGGGGGGGAGGGGGGGGGAAGGGGGGGGATGGGGACATTTGGGGACACTGAGGGCCGTGGGGGGGGGGGAGGGGGTGACAGTGGGGGATGGGGACATTTGGGGACACGGTGTTGTCCCCTCCCCCCCCTTTCCCCTCCCCCCCCCGTAGGTGTTCATCTTCATCGGGGAAACGCTGCTGTCCCTCAACTGGGCCATCGTGGCCGACATCCTGCTGGTGGGCACTGGGAGCACTGGGAGCACTGGGAGGGGGAGGGGGAGGGGGGGTGGGGGAGGAGGGGGGAAAGGGGGCAGTGGGGGAGGGGACGTGGGGATGGGGGGGGTGGGGGAGGGGATGTGAGAGCAGTGGGGGAGGGGAGAGTGGGGATGGGGGGCAGTGGGGGAGGGGGACGTGGGGACGGTGTGGGGAGGGGATGTGGGGATGGGGGGCAGTGGGGGGGGAATGGGGACGGGGGGGAAGGGGATGTGCGGATGGGGGGGGCAGTGGGGGAGGGGATGGGGGGGAGAGTGGGGGAGGAGACGGGATGGGGGGGCAGTGGGGGAGGGGGACGTGGGGACAGTGTTGTTGTCACGTTGTGACGTTGTCACTGTGTGATGTTGTGACTTTGTCCCGTTGTGACGTTGTGTTGTTGTGCCGCTGTGTCCGCGCAGTACGTGGTGGTGCCGACGCAGTGTGACGTTGTCACGTTGTGACGTTGTCAGTCACGTTGTGGCGTTGTGTTGTTGTGCCGCTGTGTCCGCGCAGTACGTGGTGGTGCCGACGCAGTGTGACGTTGTCGTCACGTTGTGACGTTGTGTTGTTGTGCCGCTGTGTCCGCGCAGTACGTGGTGGTGCCGACGCAGTGTGACATTGTCATCACGTTGTGACGTTGTGTTGTTGTGCCGCTGTGTCCGCGCAGTACGTGGTGGTGCCGACGCGGCGCTCGACGGCGGAGGCGGTGCAGATCGTGGTGTCACATCTCCTGGGGGACGCGGGCAGCCCGTACCTCGTGGGCGTGGTGAGCGGGGGGACACCGGCGGGCACCGGGTGACACTGGGTGGCAGTAGGGTGACACTGGGTGACACCGGGTGACTTCAGGTGACAGTAGGGTGACACTGGGGTGACACTGGATGACTCCAGGTGACTCCAGGTGACAGTAGGGTGACCCTGGGTGACTCCAGGTGACAGTAGAGTGACTCCGGGTGACACTGGGTGACACTGGGTGACGGTAGGGTGACCCTGGGTGACTCTGGGTGACACTGGGTGACTCCAGGTGATAGTAGAGTGACTCCAGGTGACACTTAATGACACTGGATGACAGTAAGGTGACTCTGGGTGTCTGTAGGGTGACTCTGGGTGACTCCAGGTGACACCAGGTGACAGTAGGGTGACACTGAGTGATTCCAGGTGATAGTGAAGTGACTCCAGGTGACACTGGGTGACTCCAGGTGATAGTAGAGTAACAGTAGGGTGACATTGGGTGACTCCAGGTGATAGTAGAGTGACTCCAGGTGACACTGGGTGACACTGGATGACAGTAAGGTGACTCTGGGTGTCCGTAGGGTGACTCTGGGTGACTCCAGGTGTCCGTAGAGTGACACCGGGTGACTCCGGGTGACACGGGGTCCTCCTGTCCCCAGCTGAGTGACGTGCTGCGGTCGCGGGCCCCGTTCTCCTATGGGGCGGAGGTGCGCTCCCTGCAGCGGGGTAACTGCCTGTGGAAGTAGGGTGACACTGGGTGACAGTAGGGTGACTCCAGGTGTCCGTAGGGTGACACTGGGTGACTCCGGGTGACTCTGGGTGTCAGTAGGGTGACTCCGGGTGACACGGGGTCCTCCTGTCCCCAGCTGAGTGACGCGCTGCGGTCGCGGGCCCCGTTCTCCTATGGGGCGGAGGTGCGCTCCCTGCAGCGGGCGCTGTTGCTCACACCCTTCGTGGCGGCGTTGGGCGGCGGCTGTTTCCTCGGCACCGCCCTCACCCTCGGCCGCGACCGCCTCCGCGACGGTGAGTGACACCCCGTCACCCCCCCTGTCACCCCCCCCGTCACCCCCCTGTCACCCCCTGTCACCCCGTCCCCCCCGTCAACCCCTGTCACGCCCCTGTTACCCCCCCTGTCACCCCGTGTCCCCCCGTCACCCCCCTGTCACCTCCCATGTCACCCCCTGTCACCCTCCCTGTCACCCACCACGTCACCCTGTGTCACTGTGTGGCCCCCCCATGTCACCCTGTGTCACCCCCCTGTCACCCCATCATCCCCATGTCACCCCCATGTCACCTCTTGTCACCCCATCACCCCCCCGTCACCCCCCCATACTTTCCTGCCACCCCCATGTCACCCCCACGTCACCCTTTGTCACCTGCATGAACCACCATCTCACCCCGTCCCCCCCATGTCACACCATGTCACCCCGTGTCACCTGTCACCCCTTGTCACCCCCTGTCACTCCTGTGTCCCCCCATGTCACCCTCCTGTCACCCCGTCACCTGCATGAACCCCCCGTCACCCGCTGTCACCCCCCACATCACCCCTGTCGCCTCGTCACCCCATGTCCCCCCCGTATCCCCTCTGTGTCCCCGTGTGCCCCCATGTCCCAGTGTCACCGCGTGTCCCCTCATGTCCCCATTGTCACCCCGTGTCCCCTCTGTGTCCCCTCTGTGTCCCCATGTCCCCTCTGTGCCCCCATGTCACCCCCGTGTCCCCTCGTGTCCTGGTGTCCCCTTGTGTCCCAGTGTCCCCTCATGTCCCCATTGTCACCCCGTGTCCCCTCTGTGTCCCCAGAGCCACCGGTGACCGCTGAGGACGGGGACGGGGACCTCCTGGTGCCCCACGGCGGACGCACCACCAAAGTGCCCGTGGCACATGTCCTCGTGTGACACTGCGGACACGTGACCTCGTGTGACACTGGGGACACGTGACCTCCTGTGACACTGGGGACACGCGTGTGTGTGTGTGACACTGGGGACACGTGTCCTGTTGTGACACTGGAGGACAGTTGTGGACACGTGTCCTGGGGTGATGTTGGGTGACACTGGGGACACGTGTCCTGGTGTGATGTTGGAGGACAGTGGGGACACGTGTCCTGGGGTGACGTTGGGTGACAGTGGGGACATGTGTCCTGGGGTGACGTTGGGGACACGTGTCCTGGTGTGATGTTGGGGACACGTATCCTGGGGTGATGTTGGAGGATAGTGGGGACACGTGTCCTGGTGTGACGTTGGGGACACGTATCCTGGGGTGACGTTGGGGACACGTGTCCTGGGGTGACACTGGGGACACGTGTCCTGGTGTGACATTGGGTGACAGTGGGGACACGTGTCCTGGGGTGACATTGGGGACACGTGTCCTGGGGTGACGTTGGAGGACAGTGGGGACACGTGTCCTGGGGTGACACTGGGGACACGTGTGGGGACGTCACCCCGATCCCATTAAACGCCATTGAACCCCCGCACGGCTCTGAGCTGTCACTGGGGACACTGGGGACACCAGGATGGGGACACTGGGGACACTGGGATGGGGACACTGGGATGGGGACACTGGGAACACCGGGATGGGGACACTGGGAACACTGGGATGGGGACACTGGGAACACCGGGATGGGGACGCTGGGGACAACTGGGGACACTGGGATGGGGACACTGGGATGGTGACATGGTGACGGTGGCACGGTGACAATGATGGTGACAATGGGGACTCGGTGACGGTGACAACGGGGCAGTGACGGTGACACAGTGATGGTGACGATGGGACTGTGAGGGTGACACCGTGACAGTGGGATGGTGACAGTGGTGACAATGGCACAGTGACGGTGACACGGTGACACGGTGACAATGGGATGGTGACAGTGGGGCAGTGATGGTGACAATGGGGCTGTGATGGTGCCACAGTGACAGTGGGACAATGATGGTGACACAGTGATGGTGACACAGCGGCAATGGGACGGTGACACAGTGACAATGATGGTGACAATGGGAACTTGGTGACAGTAACAATGGGGCAGTGATGGTGACACAGTGACAGTGACAACGGAACGGTGACACGGTGACAATGGGACGCTGACACGGTGACACAGCGACAGTGGGATGGTGACATAGTGACGGTGACACGGTGACAATGGGATGGTGACAATGGTGACACAGTAATGGTGACACGGTGACAATGGGACGGTGATGCGGTGACACGGTGACAGTGGTGACAGTGACACGGTGCCGATGGGGCAGTGATGATGTCACGGTGACAATGGGACGCTGACAATGGTGCCACGGTGACGGTGACAGTGGGACGGTGACAGGTGTCACGGTGACACAGCGGCACGGTGACGGGGACAGGATGGGCCCCCCCCTCCTCCCTCCCGCCCCACACTTCCTGCCCCACAGCGGCGCCCGCAGTTTCCTGCCGGGGGGTGGGGACGGGGACGGTCCCAGTGCCACCAGCGCCAGGTAGGGGACAGCGGGGGGGGGGGGGGGGGGGAGGGGGTGCTGAGGGGGGGACAGACCCCTCTGGGGACGGGGGGGGGGTCTCATTTGGGGACAGCGGGTCCCATTTGGGGACATCGGGACCCATTTGGGGACAGCGGGACCCATTTGGGGACAGTGGGGTCTGGTTTGGGGACAATGGAATCCGATTTGGGGACACTGTGTCCCATTTGGGGACATCGAGGTCCATATGGGGTCAGTGGGGTCTGATCTGGGGACACAGACCCATGTGGGGACAGTGAGACCCATTTGGGGACAGTGGGGTCTGATTTGGGGACAGTGGGACCCATTTGGGGACATTGAGATCCATGTGGGGACAGCGGGACCCATTTGGGGACAGTGGAATCCGATTTGGGGACAGTGGGACCCATGTGGGGACATCGAAACCCATGTGGGGACAGTGGGGTCTGATTTGGGGACTATGGGACATATCTGGGGACAGTGGGATCCAATTTAGGGACTGTGGGTCCCATGTGGGGACAGTGGGTCCCATTTGGGGACAGTGGGACCCATGTGGGGGGAATGGGACCCACATGGGGACAGTGGGGTCTGATTTGGGGACACCGGGTCCCATCTGGGGACATTGAGATCCATGTGGGGACAGTGGGACCCATTTGGGGACAGTGGGACCTGATTTGGGGACACCGGGTCCCATTTGGGGACATCACGGCCCACGTGGGGACAGTGGGACCTCATGTGGGGACACTGGGACCCATGTGGGGACAGTGGGACCCATTTGGGGACAGTGGGGTCTGATTTGGGGACACCGTGTCCCATTTGGGGACAGTGGGACCCATATTCGGACATTGTGACCCGTTTGGGGACAGTGGGGTCTGGTTTGGGGACACAGAGACCCATTTGGGGACATTGAGACCCATTTGGGGACAGTGGGATCAATTTGGGGACAATGGGATGTGATCTGGGGACACCATGTCCCATTTGGGAACAGTGGGACCCATGTGGGGACACTGAGACCCATTTGGGGACAGTGGGACACATCTGGGGACAGCGGGACCCATGTGGGGACAGTGGGGTCTGATTTGGGGACAGTGGGGTCTGATTTGGGGACACCAGGTCCCATTTGGGGACAGTGGGACCCATGTGGGGACAGTGGGGTCTGATTTGGGGACAGTGGGGTCTGATTTGGGGACACCAGGTCCCATTTGGGGACAGTGGGACCCATGTGGGGACAGTGGGGTCTGATTTGGGGACACCGGGTCCCATTTGGGGTCAGTGGGGTCTGATCTGGGGACAGTGGGACCCATTTGGGGACAGTGGGACCTGATTTGGGGACACCGGGTCCCATTTGGGGACATCACGGCCCACGTGGGGACAGTGGGGTCTGATTTGGGGACACCAGGTCCCATTTGGGGACAGTGGGGTCCGATTTGGGGACAGTGGGGTCTGATTTGGGGACAGTGGGGTCTGATTTGGGGACACCAGGTCCCATTTGGGGACAGTGGGACCCATGTGGGGACAGTGGGGTCTGATTTGGGGACAGTGGGGTCTGATTTGGGGACACCAGGTCCCATTTGGGGACAGTGGGACCCATGTGGGGACAGTGGGTCCCATCTGGGGACAGTGGGGTCTGATTTGGGGACACCGGGTCCCATTTGGGGTCAGTGGGGTCTGATCTGGGGACAGTGGGACCCATTTGGGGACAGTGGGACCTGATTTGGGGACACCGGGTCCCATTTGGGGTCAGTGGGGTCTGATCTGGGGACAGTGGGACCCATTTGGGGACAGTGGGTCCCATGTGGGGACATCACGGCCCACGTGGGGACAGTGGGACCTGATTTGGGGACACCGTGTCCCATTTGGGGACAGTGGGACCCATATTCGGACATTGTGACCCATTTGGGGACAGTGGGGTCTGATCTGGGGACACTGGGACCCCCACTTCTGGGTCCCACCCCACACTTAAGGTCCCCTCCCCCCACTTATGGGTCCCTCCCCCCACTTACGGTCTCCTCCCCCCACTTATGGGCCCCCCCCCCCCAACTTGTGGGTCTCAGCCCCCCACTTATGGGTCCCACCCCCCCTTTACCACCCCCCACTTATGGGTCCCCCCCTCCACTTGTGGGTCCCAACCCCACTTGTGGGTCCCACCCCCCCTTACCTCCCCCCCCTTTTGGGTCCCACCCCCCACTTATGGGTCCCCCCCCACTTATGGGTCCCCCCCCCACTTATGGGTCCCCCCCCACTTATCGGTCCCCCCCCCCCACTTGTGGGTCAGGCTCAGCCCCATGGAGGCGCTGTGGGGCGCAGCAGTGATGGCGCTGCTGCTCACGGCCGCGCTCTGCGTCCGATGCCACCGCCACCGCCGTGAGTGGGGAACTGGGAGCACTGGGAGCACTGGGAGGGGACTGTGGGGGAACTGGGAGGACTGGGAGGGAACTGGGGGGGACTGGGGGGGAACTGGGAGGACTGGGAGGGAACAGGGGGGGAACTGGGGGGACAGGGAGGGAACTGGGGGGGGACTGGGGGGGAACTGGGATCACTGGGAGCACTGGGAGGGGACTGGGGGGGAACTGGGAGGACTGGGAGGGAACTGGGGGGGACTGGGGGGGAACTGGGAGGACTGGGAGGGAACGGGGGGGGAACTGGGGGGACAGGGAGGGAACTGGGGGGGGACTGGGGGGGAACTGGGATCACTGGGAGCACTGGGAGGGGACTGGGGGGGAACTGGGAGGACTGGGAGGGAACTGGGGGGGAAGTGGGGGGGCTGGGAGGGAGCTGGGAGCACTGGGAGGGAAATGGGGGGACTGGGGGTGAACTGGGGGGACTGGGAGGGAACGGGGGGGAACTGGGGGGACTGGGAGGGAACAGGGAGGACTGGGAGGGAAATGGGGGGACTGGGAGGGAACTGGAGGGACTGGGGGGACTGGGTGGGAACTGGGAGCACTGGGAGGGGTACTGGGAACACTGGGAGGGAACTGGGGGGACTGGGAGCACTGGGGATGGGGTCCATGGGGTCAGTGTGTGGGGCGGTGGGGTTATTTGGGGTCACATCTGTCCCCCCCCCCCCCCTCCCAGGTCCCGGTGCTTCGCTGGACACCGACAGAGAGAAGTGAGTGCGGCTGTGGGGTCTGTGGGGCAGTGGGGGCTGTGGGGCAGTGGGGGCTGTGGGGGCTGTGGGGCAGTGGGGGCTGTGGGGGCAGTGGGGGCTGTGGGGTAGTGGGGTCTGTGGGGTCTGTGGGGTCTGTGGGGGCTGTGGGGTAGTGAGGTCTGTGGGGTCTGTGGGGTCTGTGGGGTCTGTGGGGCAGTGGGGTCTGTGGGGCAGTGGGGGCTGTGGGGCAGTGGGGCAGTGGGGGCTGTGGGGGCTGTGGGGCAGTGGGGGCTGTGGGGCAGTGGGGGCAGTGGGGGCTGTGGGGCAGTGGGTCAGTGGGGGCAGTGGGGGCAGTGGGGCAGTGGGGGCTGTGGGGGCTGTGGGGCAGTGGGGGCTGTGGGGCAGTGGGGGCAGTGGGGGCTGTGGGGCAGTGGGTCAGTGGGGGCAGTGGGGGCTGTGGGGCAGTGGGGGCTGTGGGGGCAGTGGGGGCTGTGGGGTCTGTGGGGCAGTGGGGGCTGTGGGGTCTGTGGGGCAGTGGGGGCTGTGGGGCAGTGGGATCTGTGGGGCGGATGGGATCTGTGGGGCAGTGGGGCCACGTGTGTCCGTTTCCCTATAGGGCGATGTCGGCGCAGCCGCCCCACAGCTTCCAGCTCCTGCACTGCCCCCCATGTCCGTCACCGCGCCCCATAGCGCTCCTGCCCCATAGCGCTCCCGCCCCATAGAGACCCCATAACACCCCCATACCCCATAGAAACTCCATAGCGTCCCCCACCCCATAGATCCCCCCACCCCATAGATCCCCCCACCCCATAGATCCCCCACCCCATAGATCCCCCACCCCATAGCGTCCCCCACCCCATAGAGTTCCCACCCCATAGAGTTCTCACCCCATAGATCCCCCACCCCATAGATCCCCTACCCTATAGCGTCCCCCACCCCATTGATCCCCCACCCCATTGATCCCCCACCCCATAGATCCTCCCTCCACCCCATAGCGTCCCTCCACCCCATAGATCCCCCACCCCATAGATCCCCCACCCCATAGCGTCCCCCTGTATCTGCAGACGCGCCCCACGGTGTCCCCCCCCAACCACGGGGACCAACGGCGGAGACCCCCAACCCGAACCCCAATGTGCACCGCTCCTGGGCCACGCGGGAACGCGGCCCTATGGGGTGCGCGGCTGTGGGGCGGGGATGGCATCTGTGGGGCAGGGATGGCATCTGTGGGGCAGGGATGGCATCTGTGGGGCGGGGATGGCATCTGTGGGGCAGGGATGGCATCTGTGGGGCGGGGATGGCATCTGTGGGGTGGGGATGGCTGTGGGGTGGAGACAGTGGGGTGGGGAAGTCTGTGGGGCGGGGATGGCATCTGTGGGGTGGGGATGGCATCTGTGGGGTGGGGATGCATCTGTGGGGTGGGGCTGTGATCTATGGGGCAGGAATGTGATCTGTGGGGCGGGGATATTTATGGGGTGGGGCCGTGATCTGTGGGGCGGGGATATCTGTGGGGCAGGGTAGTGAATCTGTGGGGCTGTGATGTGTGGGGCAGGGATGTGTGGGGCAGGGCCGTGATCCGTGGGGCAGGGATCCGTGGGGCGGGGCCGTGATGTGTGGGGCCGTGATGTGTGGGGCAGGGATGTGTGGGGCAGGGCCGTGATGTGTGGGGCAGGGATGTGTGGGGCGGGGCTGTGATGTGTGGGGCAGGGATGTGTGGGGCCGGGATGTGTGGGGCGGGGCCGTGATGTGTGGGGCAGGGATGTGTGGGGCGGGGATGTGTGGGGCGGGGCCGTGATGTGTGGGGCAGGGATGTGTGGGGCGGGGATGTGTGGGGCGGGGCCATGATGTGTGGGGCCGTGATGTGTGGGGCAGGGATGTGTGGGGCAGGGATCCGTGGGGCGGGGCCGTGATGTGTGGGGCAGGGATGTGTGGGGCGGGGATGTGTGGGGCGGGGCCGTGATGTGTGGGGCAGGGATGTGTGGGGCAGGGATGTGTGGGGCGGGGCCGTGATGTGTGGGGCGGGGATCCGTGGGGCAGGGATGTGTGGGGCGGGGCCGTGATGTGTGGGGCAGGGATGTGTGGGGCGGGGATGTGTGGGGCGGGGCCATGATGTGTGGGGCCGTGATGTGTGGGGCAGGGATGTGTGGGGCAGGGATCCGTGGGGCGGGGCCGTGATGTGTGGGGCAGGGATGTGTGGGGCGGGGATGTGTGGGGCGGGGCCGTGATGTGTGGGGCAGGGATGTGTGGGGCAGGGATCCGTGGGGCGGGGCCGTGATGTGTGGGGCAGGGATCCGTGGGGCAGGGATGTGTGGGGCGGGGCCGTGATGTGTGGGGCAGGGATGTGTGGGGCGGGGCCGTGATGTGTGGGGCGGTGTTTTCGCTCAGGTCCCCGCAGCCGTCGCAGCAGCGCCGCGCCTCACAGAACTGCGCCGACACCGACACGCGTGAGTGACGGACGGACGGACGGACGGACGGACAGACGGACAGCGCGGGGACAGACGGACAGACGGACAGCGCGGGGACAGGGGGACGGCGGGACGGAGGGACAGGGACAGACGGACACGGGGACACCACTGGGACACAGGGACGGAGGGACAGAGGGACACCGTGGGGACAGACGGAGGGATGGAGGGACAGAGGGATGGAGGGACAGAGGGACACCGTGGGGACAGACAGACGGAGGGACGGAGGGACAGTGGGACGGAGGGACAGAGGGACAGAGGGATGGAGGGACGGAGGGACGGAGGGACACCGTGGGGACGGAGGGACGGAGGGACGGAGGGACACCGTGGGGACGGAGGGACAGGGGGACGGAGGGACAGGAGGACACTGGGACAGAGGGACAGTGGGACGGAGGGACAGAGGGACAGGGTGACATGGTGAAGTGGTGACATGTTGTCACGGGGACATGGTGACACGGTGACACAGTGACACGTTTACACGGTGACAGTGACACAGTGACAGGGTGACACGGTGACATGGTGACACTGTGACAGGGTGACACGTTGTCGTGGTGACAGAGTGACAGGGTGACACGGTGACATGGTGACACTGTGACAGGGTGACACGTTGTCATGGTGACAGAGTGACAGGGTGACACGGTGACATGGTGACACTGTGACGGTGATCAAGGTGACAAGGTGGCACTGTGACAGGGTGATAGGGTGACAGGGTGACACGTTGTCATGGTGACACAGTGACACAGTGACACGTCATGGTGACAGAGTGACACGGTGACAGGGTGTCATGGTGACAGGGTGACACGTTGTCATGGTGACGGGGGACAGGGTGACAGGGTGATGGTGACAGGGTGACATGTTGTCATGGTGACAGGGTGACGAGGTGACAGGGTGACAGGTTGATCAAGCTGTCAGGGTGACAGGTTGTCATGGTGCCACGTTGTCATGGTGACAGGGTGACAAGGTAACAGGGTGACACATTGTCATGGTGACAGGGTGACATGTTGTCATGGTGACGGGGTGACATGTTGTCATGGTGAAACTGTGACAGGGTGACAGGTTGTCATGGTGACAGGGTGACGGGGTGACAGGTTGTCATGGTGACACTGTGACAGGGTGACAGGTTGTCACGGTGCCACTGCTGTCCCCACAGGGCCGTCACCGTGTCCCCCCGAGAGCGAGGATGACTACACCAACGACGTCTACGCCTCCGGATACGTGTGAGTGTCACCGCCGTGTCACCGCGTCACACTGTCACGGTGTCACACTGTCACGGTGTCCCTGTGTCACGGTGTCCCCATGTCACAGTGTCACACTGTCACCGTGTCACGATGTCCTGGTGTCACACTGTCACAGTGTTGTGATGTGACAGTGACAGTGTGACAGTGACGGTGTCCCGGTGTCACACTGTCCCAGTGTCACATTGTCACAGTGTCACGGTGTCACAGTGTCACAGTGCCCTGGTGTCACATTGTCACGGTGTTGTGGTGTCACAGTGTCACATTGTCCCGGTGTGACGGTGACAGTGTCGGTGTCACGTTGTCCCGGTGTGACGGTGATGGTGTCACACTGTCACGTTGTCCCAGTGTGACGGTGACGGTGTCTCGTTGTCCCGGTGTGATGGTGACAGTGTCACATTGTCCCAGTGTGACGGTGATGGTGTCACACTGTCACGTTGTCCCAGTGTGATGGTGTCAGTGTCACGTTGTCCCGGTGTGACGGTGACAGTGACGGTGTCACATTGTCCTGGTGTGACGGTGACAGTGTCACGTTGTTCTGGTGTGGCGGTGATGGTGTCACATTGTCCCGGTGTGACGGTGTTGGTGTCACGTTGTCCCAGTGTGACAGTGACGGTGTCCCGGTGTGACAGTGTCAGTGTCACGTTGTCCTGGTGTGATGGTGACAGTGTCACGTTGTCCCAGTGTCACGGTGACAGTGATGGTGTCACGTTGTCCCGGTGTGACGATGTCACGTTGTCACGGTGTGACGGTGTCACGTTGTCACGGTGTGACAGTGATGGTGTCCCGGTGTCACGTTGTCCCGGTGTGACGGTGTCGGTGTCCCCTCAGGAAGGTGATCCCGGACCCTGCGGACGCGGCGCAGTGCGGTCACCGCCCCACGGGGGACAGTGACGCCACAGGTGGGTGGCACACGGACACCGCGGCCCCACAGCGTCACCCCACAGCGTCACCCCACTGCGTCACCCCACTGCGTCACCCCACAGCGTCACCCCACTGCATCACCCTATAATGTCACCCCACTGCGTCACCCCACTGCATCACCCTATAATGTCACCCCACAGCATCACCCTATAATGTCACCCTAAAATGTCACCCCACAGCGTCACCCCACCGCGTCACCCCACAGCATCACCCTACAGCGTCACCCTATAATGTCACCCCACAGCGTCACCCCACCGCGTCACCCCACAGCATCACCCTACAGCGTCACCCTATAATGTCACCCCACAGCGTCACCCTATAATGTCACCCCACAGCATCACCCTACAGCATCACCCTATAACGTCACCCCACAGCGTCACCCTATAACGTCACCCTAAAATGTCACCCCACAGAGTGTCACCCTATAATGTCACCCCACCGCGTCACCCCACAGCGTCTAATTAACGCCCCCTCTAATTAATGCCCCCTCTAATTAATGCCCCTCTAATTAACGTCCCTCTAATTAATGTCCCCCCGCAGCCGCCCCCGCGGAGCCGTACGAGAACGTCCCCGATGTCACCCGGCGCTCCCTGAGTGAGTTCCTGCCCCACAACTGCCCCACAACTGCCCCACAACTGCCCTGCCCCATAGGTATTCCTGCCCCACAAGTGTCCCTGCCCCACAACTGCCCCTGCCCCATAGGTATTCCTGCCCCACAACTGCCCCTGCCCCACAACAAGTGCCCCCGCCCCATAGATATTCCTGCCCCATAAGTGCCCCTGCCCTGCAACTGCCCCTGCCCCACAAGTGTTCCTGCCCCACAACTGCCCCTGCCCCACAACTGCCCCTGCCCCGTAACTGCCCCTGCCCCATAGGTATTCCTGCCCCACAAGTGCCCCTGCCCCACAACTGCCCCTGCCCCATAGGTATTCTTGCCCCACAACTGCCCCTGCCCCACAACAAGTGCCCCCACCCCATAGATATTCCTGCCCCATAAGTGTCCCCGTCCCCAGTAGCAATGCACCCCTGCCCCACAAGTTCCCCTGCCCCACAAGTGAAGTATTCCTGCCCCACAAGTGTCCCCGCCCCACAGATGACAGCCTGGAGTACATCAACGTCCCCACGGCGGCCTCCGGCCCCATGGCGCCCTACGGTACGTCCCAATAGCGACCCCTCCATCCCATAATAACCCCCCCCGTCCCCATAGCGACCCCTCCATCCCATAATATCCCCGCAGGCAGTGACCGCGACAGCGACGCCGACGGCCCCGACTACGAGAACGTGTACGGCTCTGCCCCACGGCTGCCCCATAAGTGCCCCCTCTGCCCCATAAGTGCCCCCCTCTGACCCACTGCTGCCCCATAAGTGCCCCCTCTGCCCCATAAGTGCCCCCCTCTGACCCACTGCTGCCCCATAAGTGCCCCCTCTGCCCCATAAGTGCCCCTCTGCCCCACGGCTGCCCCATAAGTGCCCCCTCTGACCCATAAGTGCCCCCCTCTGCCCCATAAGTGCCCCTCTGCCCCACGGCTGCCCCATAAGTGCCCCCTCTGACCCATAAGTGCCCCTGTGCCCCACTGCTGCCCCATAAGTGCCCCCCTCTGCCCCATAAGTGCTGCCATCTGCCCCATAAGTGCTCCCTCTGCCCCATAAGTACCCCTCTGACCCACTGCTGCCCCATAAGTGCCCCCCTCTGCCCCATAAGTACCCATCTGCCCCACTGTTGCCCCATAAGTGCCCCCCTCTGCCCCATTGCTGCTCCATAAGTACCTCCCTCTGCCCCATAAGTACCCCCCTGACCCACAGCTGCCCCCCCAAGCCTTCCCCGCCCCACACATTTCCCTTCCTCCCCCCAGGACCCCCCCCCGCCCCCACGGACCCCCATAATTTATTGGTGCCCCACACGGAGCGCCCCGGGCTGACAGCACCTGAGACCCACGCCGACCCACGCCGACCCACGCCGACCCACACTGACCCACGCCGACCCACGCCGACCCACACTGACCCACACCGACCCACGCCGACCCATGCCGACCCACGGATCCACACTGACCCACACCGACCCACGCCGACCCACGGATCCACACTGACCCACGGATCCACGGACCCACACCGACCCACGCCGACCCACGGATCCACAGACCCACACCGACCCACACGGACCCACGTCGACCCACGGATCCACACTGACCCACACCGACCCACGCCGACCCACGCCGACCCACGGATCCACACTGACCCACGCCGACCCACGCCGACCCACGCCGACCCACATCGACCCACGGATCCACGGACCCACACCGACCCACACCGACCCACGCCGACCCACGGATCCACACTGACCCACGGATCCACGGACCCACACCGACCCACACTGACCCACGGATCCACGGACCCACACCGACCCACGTCGACCCACGGATCCACACTGACCCACACCAACCCACGCCGACCCACGGATCCACACTGACCCACACCGACCCACGCCGACCCACGGATCCACACTGACCCACACCGACCCACGCTGACCCACGCCGACCCACGGATCCACGCGGACCCACCCTGACCCACGCTCACCCACGGATCCACAGACCCACACCGACCCACGGATCCACGTGGACCCACCCTGACCCACACAGACCCACACGGACCCACACGGACCCACGGACACGCGGACCCACACCGACCCACACGGACCCACGGACACGCGGATCCACACGGACCCACATTAAAGGCCCACGTTCACCCCACACACTATATCGGCCCCATAGAGGCCCCACTGACCCCATAGATCCCACTGACCATGCAGCTGCCCCACAGATGTGGGTCCCAGCCCCACTGAGGGGGTCACAACCCCACTTTGGGGGTCCCAGCCCCACGGATGTGGGTCCCAGCCCCACTGAGGGGGTCACAACCCCACTTTAGGGGTCCCAGCCCCACGGATGTGGGTCCCAGCCCCACAGATGTGGGTCCCAGCCCCACATTGGGGGTCTCAGCCCCACGGATGTGGGTCCCAGCCCCACTGAGGGGGTCACAACCCCACTTTGGGGGTCTCAGCCCCACGGATGTGGGTCCCAGCCCCACATTGGGGGTCTCAGCCCCACAGATGTGGGTCCCAGCCCCACGGATGTGGGTCCCAGCCCCACTGACGGGGTCACAACCCCACTTTGGGGGTCTCAGCCCCACAGATGTGGGTCCCAGCCCCACTTTGGAGGTCTCAGCCCCACGGATGTGGGTCCCAGCCCCACATTGGGGGTCCCAGCCCCACAGATGTGGGTCCCAGCCCCACGGCTGCAGAAGTGGGGATTTGGGGGGGGGGGGGGAGACGGGATCACGTGACGGGGGAAAAGGGCGGGAAGAGCGGCGATAGGGTATCCGGACCGGAAGTGGAAGTCACGTGACGGTGGAGAAAAACCGGCGGCATGAACGGAAGTGTGAGTCACGTGACCGTGTTCTAGGGGAGACGGAGTGACCGAGGTCATGAATATGCATGATTTATGTAAATAAAGGTGGGCGTGGCCACGCAAATCGAGTCTTTTGGCGCCAGCCAATGGCATTGCTGCTTGGCCACGCCCCCCCATCCGACCAATCAGA
Source organism: Oreortyx pictus (assembly GCA_036925125.1). NCBI lineage: Eukaryota > Metazoa > Chordata > Aves > Galliformes > Odontophoridae > Oreortyx > Oreortyx pictus. Next base: position 5,862 of record JAUPFR010000421.1, on the reverse strand, counting down.
AGCGAGGCTCCCATCCGTTCGGCTAATCAGAACGCGGTCCCGTCTCATCAGCCAATCGGAAGCGCGGCGCCCTTCCCACGGCCAATCAGAATTCAGTCGCGTCCCATCAGCCAATCAGAACAGTCGCTCCCATCCGTTCGGCCAATCAGCAGCCCCCGCTATGGGGCGGCGCTGTGGGGCGGTGCTGTGGGGCGGCGCTGTGGGGCGGCGCTGTGGGGCGGCGCTATGGGGCGGCGCTATGGGGCGGCGCTATGGGGCGGCGCTATGGGGCGGTGCTGTGGGGCGGCGCTATGGGGCTCCGGGTCCTCCTCGAAGGTGAGAGTGCGGCGCAGTCGCCCCACAGATGTGGGGCTGTCCTCGGGGGTGCTTGCGGAGAGATGTGGGGCGCAGTTATGGGGCAGCGCTGTGGGGCAGCGCTATGGGGCACTTATGGGTCAGTTGTGGGGCAGCGCTGTGGGGCAGTGCTGTGGGGCAGCGCTATGGGGCAGAGCTATGGGGCAGTGCTATGGGGCAGAGCTATGGGGCAGCACTATGGGGCAGGGCTATGGGGCAGGGCTATGGGGCAGAGCTATGGGTCAGTTATGGGTCAACTATGGGGCAGCGCTATGGGGCAGGGAGCAGCTATGGGGCAGCGCTATGGGTCAGTTATGCGTCAGAGCTATGGGGCAGTGCTATGGGGCAGCGCTATGGGGCACTTATGCATCAGAGCTATGGGGCAGCTATGGGGCAGCGCTATGGGTCAGTTATGGGGCAGCTATGGGGCAGCGCTATGGGTCAGTTATGGGGCAGCTATGGGGCAGCGCTATGGGTCAGTTATGGGGCAGCTATGGGGCAGCGCTATGGGTCAGTTATGGGGCAGCTATGGGGCAGCGCTATGGGGCACGGCTATGGGTCAGTTATGGGGCAGCTATGGGGCAGCGCTATGGGGCACGGCTATGGGGCAGCGCTATGGGGCAGCGCTATGGGGCAGCACTCACCTCGGCGCTGACCCGCAGTGCTGTGGGGTGGAGGCAGTGGGGCTGTGTGGGGACAATGGGGTCAGCGTGGGGGGGGGAACGCGCTATGGGGCACAGCCCCACTTCTGCCCCATAGCGCTCACCTCCCGTGGGGGCTGCAGCCCCACGGCGCTCCGCTCTCGTCCTCTTCCTCGTCTTCATCCCATGGGTCGATGTGGGGCGGGAGCGGCGTGTGGGGCGGAGTGCTCGGGGAGCGCCGCCCCATAGCTCTGCCCCATAGCGCGTCCCACAGCCGCCAGAGGGCGGCGCGGCAGCTCTGTGTGGGGAGGGAGGGGTTAAAGTGTGGGGCGATGTGGGGCTGGGGGGGTCGTGCCATGGGGCAGGGCCGTGGGGCTGTGCTATGGGGCAGGGCCGTGGGGATGTGCTATGGGGCAGTTATGGGGCAGCACTATGGGGCAGAGCTATGGAGCAGCTATGGGGCAGAGCTATGGAGCAGTTCTATGGGGCAGAGCTATGGGGCAGAGCTATGGGGCAGAGCTGCAGGGCAGAGCTACAGGTCAGTTATGGGGCAGAGCTATGGGGCAGAGCTAAGGGTCAGTTATGGGGCAGCGCTATGGGGCAGAGCTCTGGGGCAGATCTATGGGGCAGATCTATGGGGCAGAGCTATGGGTCAGTTATGGGGCAGCGCTATGGGGCAGAGCTCTGGGGCAGATCTATGGGGCAGATCTATGGGGCAGAGCTATGGGTCAGTTATGGGGCAGCGCTATGGGGCAGAGCTCTGGGGCAGATCTATGGGGCAGATCTATGGGGCAGAGCTATGGGTCAGTTATGGGGCAGCGCTATGGGGCAGAGCTCTGGGGCAGATCTATGGGGCAGAGCTATGGGTCAGTTATGGGGCAGCGCTATGGGGCAGAGCTCTGGGGCAGATCTATGGGGCAGAGCTCTGGGGCAGATCTATGGGGCAGCGCTACGGGGCAGCGCTATGGGGCAGCGCTATGGGGCTGACCTGGAGCAGCTGTGCCCCACAGCTCAGCCCCACATCCACCATCCGGATGAGCGGACGCCACCGCCCCACACGGCGCATCGGGGCCGTCTGCAGCAGCGCCTCCGCTGTGGGGCGGCGCTGTGGGTCCGGCTCCAACATGGCGGACAAAACGGGGAGCAGCTCCGACGGCACCGCTGTGGGGCAGGGGGACGTCAGACCCATAGCGACCCACAGAGACCCATAGCGACCCACAGAGACCCACAGAGACCCATAGCGACCCACAGAGACCCACTGAGACCCACAGAGACCCATAGCGACCCACAGAGACCCATAGAGACCCATAGAGACTCCATAGAGACCCATAGAGACCTATAGTGACCCACAGAGACCCATAGAGACCCCATAGAGACCCATAGGGACCCACAGAGACCCCATAGCGACCCACAGAGACCCCATAGCGACCCACAGAGACCCACAGAGACCCATAGGGACCCACAGAGACCCCATAGCGACCCACAGAGACCCCACAGAGACCCCATAGCGACCCATAGAGACCCATAGCGACCCACAGAGACCCACTGAGACCCATAGAGACCCCATAGAGACCCCACAGAGACCCATAGCGACCCACAGAGACCCATAGCGACCCACAGAGACCCACAGAGACCCATAGCGACCCACAGAGACCCATAGCGACCCACAGAGACCCACAGAGACCCACAGAGACCCATAGCGACCCACAGAGACCCATAGAGACCCATAGAGACTCCATAGAGACCCATAGAGACCTATAGTGACCCACAGAGACCCATAGAGACCCCATAGAGACCCATAGGGACCCACAGAGACCCCATAGCGACCCACAGAGACCCCATAGCGACCCACAGAGACCCACAGAGACCCATAGGGACCCACAGAGACCCCATAGCGACCCACAGAGACCCCACAGAGACCCCATAGCGACCCATAGAGACCCATAGCGACCCACAGAGACCCACTGAGACCCATAGAGACCCCATAGAGACCCCACAGAGACCCATAGCGACCCACAGAGACCCATAGCGACCCACAGAGACCCACAGAGACCCATAGCGACCCACAGAGACCCATAGCGACCCACAGAGACCCACAGAGACCCACAGAGACCCATAGCGACCCACAGAGACCCATAGAGACCCATAGAGACTCCATAGAGACCCATAGCGACCCACAGAGACCCATAGCGACCCACAGAGACCCCAGAGACCCCATAGCGACCCATAGAGACCCATAGCGACCCACTGAGACCCATAGCGACCCATAGAGACCCCACAGAGACCCACAGAGACCCACAGAGACCCATAGCGACCCACAGAGACCCATAGCGACCCACAGAGACCCCAGAGACCCCATAGCGACCCATAGAGACCCATAGCGACCCACTGAGACCCATAGCGACCCATAGAGACCCCACAGAGACCCACAGAGACCCACAGAGACCCATAGCGACCCACAGAGACCCATAGGGACCCACAGAGACCCCATAGAGACCCATAGAGACCCCACAGAGACCCCATAGGGACCCACAGAGACCCCACAGAGACCCACAGAGACCCCACAGAGACCACACAGAGACCCATAGAGACCCACAGAACCCCATAGTGACCCACAGAGAGAGACCCCATAGCGACCCACAGAGACCCCATAGCGACCCACAGAGACCCCACAGAGACCCCATAGCGACCCATAGAGACCCACAGAGACCCATAGGGACCCATAGCGACCCATAGCGACCCATAGCGACCCATAGGGACCCACAGAGACCCATAGGGACCCATAGCGACCCATAGCGACCCATAGAGACCCATAGGGACCCACAGAGACCCACAGAGTCCCAATGCCACCCAACGTCCCCCCCCCCCCCCCGGTGGGACCCCACGGCACCCGCTGTCCCCCACAGGCACCCAGTGGGACCCGAGGTGACCCGAGGTGACCCGGTGCCACCCATGGGTGCCCCCCACCGTCGGCCAGGCGCGGCGGCATCCGCCCCGCCCGCAGCTCGGCCCACGTCTCCGCGTCCTTCGCGTCCGTCCCCAACGCCACCGCCGCCACCGTCAGCGCCGCGCTGTACACGTCCCCCGCCGCCGACACCCCGTCACGCCCTGCGGGGGCACCCTGTCACCCCACGGCACCCCACGGCACCCAAAGGTACCCCACAAGGCACCCCACGGCACCCCACAAGGCACCCCACGGCACCCAAAGGTACCCCACAAGGCACCCCACGGCACCCCACGGCACCCAAAGGTACCCCACAAGGCACCCCACGGCACCCCACGGCACCCCACGGCACCCAAAGGTACCCCACAAGGCACCCCACGGCACCCCACAAGGCACCCCACGGCACCCCACAAGGCACCCCACGGCACCCAAAGGTACCCCACAAGGCACCCCACGGCACCCCACGGCACCCCACGGCACCCCACGGCACCCAAAGGTACCCCACAAGGCACCCCACGGCACCCCACAAGGCACCCCATGGCACCCAGAGGCACACAAAGGCACCCAGAGGGACACAGTGGCACCCAAAGGCACCCCACGGCACCCAGAGGGACCCCACGGCACCCCATGGCACCCAGAGGGACACAGTGGCACCCCACGGCACCCAAAGGGACCCCACGGCACCCCATGGCACCCAGAGGGACACAGTGGCACCCAAAGGCACCCCACAGCACCCAGAGGGACACAGTGGCACCCCACGGCACCCAAAGGGACCCCATGGCACCCCACGGCACCCAGAGGGACACAGTGGCACCCCACAGCACCCCACGGCACCCAGAGGGACCCCACGGCACCCCACGGCACCCATAGGGACACAGTGGCACCCAAAGGCACCCCACGGCACCCCAAGGGACCCCATGGCACCCAGAGGGACACAGTGTCACCCCACGGCACCCAAAGGCACCCCACAAGGCACCCCACGGCACCCAAAGGCACCCCACAAGGCACCCCACGGCACCCAGAGGGACACAGTGGCACCCCATGGCACCCAGAGGGACACACTGTCACCCCATGGCACCCAAAGGGACCCCATGGCACCCAGAGGGACACAGTGGCACCCCAAAGGCACCCCACGGCACCCATGGGGGGACATGCGGATCCCGCGAGAGCGCCCCCTGGTGGCGACGAGATGAACTGCAGCCCCATAGGGACCCATTGGGACCCATTGGAACCTATGGGGATACCGTGAGAGCGCCGCCTAGTGGCGACGAGAGGAACTGCAGCCCCATAGGGATCCTTTGGGACCCACAGGGACACATAGCGACCCACAGAGGCCCCATAGTGACCCATAGGGACCCATAGAGACCCATAGTGACCCATAGAGACCCATAGAGACCCACAGGGACACATAGGGACCCATAGAGACCCATAGGAACACGTGGGGCTTCCGTGAGAGCACCCCATGGTGGCGAGGAGGGGAACTGCAGCCCCGTAGGGACCCATTGGAACCTATGGGGATCCCGTGAGTGCGCCCCCTGGTGGCGACGAGAGGAACTGCAGCTCCCATAGTGATCCATTGGGACCCACAGCGACCCACAGAGACCCCATAGAGACCCACAGGGACACATAGGGACCCAAAGAGACCCATAGGAACACGTGGGGCTTCCGTGAGAGCACCCCATGGTGGCGAGGAGATGAACCGCAGCCCCGTAGGGATCCTTTGGGACCCACAGGGACACATAGCGACCCACAGAGGCCCCACAGTGACCCATAGGGACCCATAGAGACCCACAGAGACACATAGAGAGCCACAGAGACACATAGGGACACATAGGGACCCAAAGGGACACATAGGGACAAATAGGGACACACAGAGACCCATAGGAACACATGGGGATCCCGCGAGAGCGCCCCCTGGTGGCGAGGAGGGGAACTGCAGCCCCG
>JAUPFR010000420.1:0-22915 GCA_036925125.1 Oreortyx pictus | reverse complement strand
GGTGTTGAGTGGAGAGGAGTGGAGTGGAGTTGGAGTGGAGAAGAGTGGAGTGGTGTTGAGTGGAGAGGAGTTGAGTGGAGTGGAGTGGAGAGGTGTGGTGTTGAGTGGAGTGGAGAGGAGTGGAGTGGAGTGGAGTGGAGTGGTTTGGTGTTGAGTGGAGTGGAGAGGAGTGGAGTGGAGTGGAGTGGAGTGGAGTGGAGTGAGTGGAGTGGAGTGGAGTGGAGTGGAGTGAGAGGAGTGGAGTGGAGTGGTGTTGAGTGGAGAGGAGTGGAGTGGAGTGGAGTGGAGAGGAGTGGAGTGGAGTGAAGTACAGTGGAGTGGAGTGGTGTTGAGTGGAGTGGAGAAGAGTGGAGTGGTGTTGAGTGGAGAGGAGTGGAGTGGAGTGGAGAGGAGTGGAGTGGAGTGGTGTTGAGTGGAAAGGAGTGGAGTGGAGTGGAGTGGAGTGGAGAGGAGTGGAGTGGAGTGAAGTACAGTGGAGTGGAGTGGAGTTGAGTGGAGTGGAGAAGAGTGGAGTGGTGTTGAGTGGAGAGGAGTGGAGTGGAGTGGAGAAGAGTGGAGTGGACTGGAGTGGACTGGAGTGGAGTGGTGTTGAGTGGAGAGGAGTGGAGTGGAGTGGAGTGGTGTTGAGTGGAGTGGAGTGGAGTGGAGAAGAGTGTAGTGGTGTGGAGTGGACTGGAGTGGACGGGAGAGGTGTGGTGTTGAGTGGAGAGGAGTGGAGTGGAGTGGAGTAGAGTGGAGTGGAGTGGTGTTGAGTGGAGAGGAGTGGAGTGGAGTGGAGTGGAGTGGAGAAGAGTGGAGTGGTGTGAGAGGAGTGGAGTGGAGTGGAGTGGAGTGGAGTGGAGTGGAGTGGAGTGGAGTGGAGTGGAGTGGAGTGGAGTGGAGTGGAGAGGTGTGGTGTTTAGTGGAGAGGAGTGGAGTGGAGTGGAGAGGAGTGGAGAGGTGTGGTGTTAGTGGAGAGGAGTGGAGTGGAGTGGAGAGGAGTGGAGTGGAGAGGAGTGGAGTGGAGTGGAGAGGAGTGGAGTGGAGTGGAGTAGAGTGGAGTGGAGTGGTGTTGAGTGGAGAGGAGTGGAGTGGAGTGGAGTGGAGAAGAGTGAGTGGTGTTGAGTGGAGAGGAGTTGAGTGGAGTGGAGTGGAGTGGAGAGGTGTGGTGGTTGAGTGGAAGTGGATTGGAGTGGAGTGGAGTGGAGTGGAGTGGTTTGGTGTTGAGTGGAGTGGAGAGGAGTGGAGTGGAGTGGAGTGGAGTGGAGTGGAGTGGAGTGGAGTGGAGTGGAGTGGAGTGGAGTGGAGTGGAGTGGAGTGGAGAGGTGTGGTGTTGAGTGGAGAGGAGTGGAGTGGAGTGGAGTGGAGAGGAGTGGAGTGGAGTGGAGTGGAGTGGAGTGGAGTGGAGTGGTGTAGTGTTGAGTGGAGTGGAGAGGAGTGGAGTGGAGTGGAGTGGAGAGGAGTGGAGTGGAGTAGAGTGGAGTTGAGTGGAGTGGACAGGAGTGGAGTGGAGTGGAGTGGAGTGGAGTGGAGTGGAGTGGAGTGGAGTGGAGAGGTCAGTGTTGAGTGGAGAGGAGTGGAGTGGAGTGGAGTAGAGTGGAGTAGAGTGGTGTTGAGTGGAGAGGAGTAAAGTGGAGTGGTGTGGAGAGGAGTGGAGTGGAGTGGAGTGGAGAGGAGTGGAGTGGAGAGGAGTGGAGTGGAGTGGAGTGGAGTGGAGTGGAGTGGAGTGGAGTGGAGTGGAGTGGAGTGGAGAGGTGTGGTGTTGAGTGGAGAGGAGTGGAGTGGAGTGGAGTAGAGTGGAGTGTAGTGGTGTTGAGCGGAGAGGAGTAAGTGGAGTGTTGTGGAGAGGAGTGGAGTGGAGTGGATTGGAGTGGAGTGGAGTGGAGAGGAGTGGAGTGGTGTTGAGTGGAGAGGAGTGGAGTGGAGTGGAGAAGAGTGGAGTGGTGTGAGTGGAGAGGAGTTGAGTGGAGTGGAGTGGAGTGGAGAGGTGTGGTGTTGAGTGGAGTGGAGAGGAGTGGAGTGGAGTGGAGTGGAGTGGTTTGCTGTTGAGTGGAGTGGAGAGGAGTGGAGTGGAGTGGAGTGGAGTGGAGTGGAGAGGAGTGGAGTGGAGTGGAGTAGAGTGGAGTGGAGTGGAGTGGAGTGGAGTGGAGTGGAGTGGAGTGGAGTGGAGTGGAGTGGAGTGGAGTGGAGTGGAGTGGAGTGGAGTGGAGTGGTGTTGAGTGGAGAGGAGTGGAGTGGAGTGGAGTGGAGAAGAGTGGAGTGGAGTGGAGTGGAGTGGAGTGGAGTAGAGTGGAGTGGAGTGGTGTTGAGTGGAGAGGAGTGGAGTGGAGTGGAGAAGAGTGGAGTGGTGTTGAGTGGAGAGGAGTGGAGCGGAGTGGAGAGGAGTGGAGTGGAGTGGAGTGGAGTGGAGTGGAGTGGAGTGGAGTGGAGTGGAGTGGAGTGGAGTGGAGTGGAGAGGTGTGGTGTTTAGTGGAGAGGTTTGGAGTGGAGTAGAGTGGAGTGGAGTGGTGTTGAGTGCAGAGGAGTAAAGTGGAGTGGTGTGGAGAGGAGTGCAGTGGAGTGGAGTGGAGTGGAGTGGAGTGGAGTGGAGTGGAGTGGAGTGGAGAGGAGTGGAGTGGAGTGGAGTAGAGTGGAGTGGAGTGGTGTTGAGTGGAGAGGAGTGGAGTGGAGTGGAGTGGAGAAGAGTGGAGTGGTGTTGAGTGGAGAGGAGTTGAGTGGAGTGGAGTGGAGTGGAGAGGTGTGGTGTTGAGTGGAGTGGAGAGGAGTGGAGTGGAGTGGAGTGGAGTGGTTTGGTGTTGAGTGGAGTGGAGAGGAGTGGAGTGGAGTGGAGTGGAGTGGAGTGGAGAGGAGTGGAGTGGAGTGGAGTGGAGTGGAGTGGAGTGGAGTGGAGTGGAGTGGAGTGGAGTGGAGAGGTGTGGTGTTGAGTGGAGAGGAGTGGAGTGGAGTGGAGTGGAGAGGAGTGGAGTGGAGTGGAGTGGAGTTGAGTGGTGTAGTGTTGAGTGGAGTGGAGAGGAGTGGAGTGGAGTGGAGTGGAGAGGAGTGGAGTGGAGTGGAGAGGAGTAAAGTGGAGTGGTGTGGAGAGGAGTGCAGTGGAGTGGAGTGGAGTGGAGTGGAGTGGAGTGGAGTAGAGTGGAGTGGAGTGGAGTGGAGTGGAGTGGAGTGGAGTGGAGTGGAGAGGAGTGGAGTGGAGTGGAGTGGAGAGGAGTGGAGTGGAGTGGAGAGGAGTAAAGTGGAGTGGTGTGGAGAGGAGTGCAGTGGAGTGGAGTGGAGTGGAGTGGAGTGGAGTAGAGTGGAGTGGAGTGGAGTGGAGTGGAGTGGAGTGGAGTGGAGTGGAGTGGTGTTGAGTGGAGAGGAGCTGAGTGGAGTGGAGTGGAGTGGAGAGGTGTGGTGTTGAGTGGAGTGGAGAGGAGTGGAGTGGAGTGGAGTGGAGTGGAGTAGAGTGGAGTGGAGTGGAGTGGAGTGGAGTGGGAGTGGAGTGGAGAGGAGTGGAGTGGAGTGGAGTGGAGAGGAGTGGAGTGGAGTGGAGTGGAGAGGAGTAAAGTGGAGTGGTGTGGAGAGGAGTGCAGTGGAGTGGAGTGGAGTGGAGTGGAGTGGAGTGGAGTGGAGAGGAGTGGAGTGGAGAGGAGTGGAGTGGAGTGGAGTGGAGTGGAGTGGAGTGGAGTGGAGAGGAGTGGAGTGGAGTGGAGTAGAGTGGAGTGGAGTGGAGTGGAGTGGAGTGGAGTGGAGTGGAGTGGAGTGGAGTGGAGTGGATCGGAGTGGAGAGGTGTGGTGTTGAGTGGAGAGGTTTGGAGTGGAGTAGAGTGGAGTGGAGTAGAGTGGAGTGGAGTGGTGTTGAGTGGAGAGGAGTAAAGTGGAGTGGTGTGGAGAGGAGTGCAGTGGAGTGGAGTGGAGTGGAGTGGAGAGGAGTGGAGTGGAGTGGAGTAGAGTGGAGTGGAGTGGAGTGGAGTGGAGTGGAGTGGAGTGGAGTGGAGTGGAGTGGAGTGGAGTGGAGTGGAGTGGAGAGGTGTGGTGTTGAGTGGAGAGGAGTGGAGTGGAGTGGAGTGGAGAGGAGTGGAGTGGAGTGGAGTGGAGTGGTGTGGTGTTGAGTGGAGTGGAGAGGAGTGGAGTGGAGTGGAGTGGAGTGGTGTAGTGTTGAGTGGAGTGGAGAGGAGTGGAGTGGAGTGGAGTGGAGAGGAGTGGAGTGGAGTGGAGTGGTTTGCTGTTGAGTGGAGTGGAGTGGTTTGCTGTTGAGTGGAGTGAAGTGGAGAGGAGTGGAGTGGAGTGGAGTGGAGTGGAGTGGAGTGGAGAGGAGTGGAGTGGAGTGGAGTAGAGTGGAGTGGAGTGGAGTGGAGTGGAGTGGAGTGGAGTGGAGTGGAGTGGAGTGGAGTGAAGTGGAGTGGAGTGGAGAGGTGTGGTGTTGAGTGGAGAGGAGTGGAGTGGAGTGGAGTGGAGTGGAGTGGAGTGGAGTGGAGTGGAGTGGAGAGGAGTGGAGTGGAGTGGAGTGGAGTGGAGTGGTGTGGTGTTGAGTGGAGTGGAGAGGAGTGGAGTGGAGTGGAGTGGAGAGGAGTGGAGTGGAGTGGAGTGGAGTGGAGTGGAGTGGTGTTGAGTGGAGAGGAGTGGAGTGGAGTGGAGTGGAGTGGAGAGGAGTGGAGTGGAGTGGAGTGGAGAGGAGTGGAGTGGAGTGGTGTTGAGTGGAGAGGAGTGGAGTGGAGTGGTGTTGAGTGGAGAGGAGTGGAGTGGAGTGGAGTGGAGTGGAGTGGAGTGGAGTGGAGTGGAGTGGAGTGGAGTGGAGTGGAGAGGAGTGGAGTGGAGTGGATTACAGTGGAGTGGAGTGGTGTTGAGTTGAGTGGAGGAGAGTGGAGTGGTGTTGAGTGGAGAGGAGTGGAGTGGAGTAGAGTGGAGTGGAGTGGAGTGGACAGGAGTGGAGTGGAGTGGAGTGGAGTGGAGTGGAGTGGAGAGGTGTGGTGTTGAGTGGAGAGGAGTGGAGTGGAGTGGAGTAGAGTGGAGTAGAGTGGTGTTGAGTGGAGAGGAGTAAAGTGGAGTGGTGTGGAGAGGAGTGGAGTGGAGTGGACTGGAGAGGAGTGGAGTGGAGAGGAGTGGAGTGGAGTGGAGTGGAGTGGAGTGCAGTGGAGTGGAGTGGAGAGGTGTGGTGTTGAGTGGAGAGGAGTGGAGTGGAGTGGAGTAGAGTGGAGTGTACTGGTGTTGAGTGGAGAGGAGTAAAGTGGAGTGGTGTGGAGAGGAGTGGAGTGGAGTGGATTGGAGTGGAGTGGAGTGGAGAGGAGTGGAGTGGAGTGGAGTGGAGTGGAGTGGTGTTGAGTGGGGAGGAGTGGAGTGGAGTGGAGTGGAGTGGAGAAGAGTGGAGTGGTGTTGAGTGGAGAGGAGTGGAGTGGAGTGGAGTGGAGAGGTGTGGTGTTGAGTGGAGTGGAGAGGAGTGGAGTGGAGTGGAGAGGAGTGGAGAGGTGTGGTGTTGAGTGGAGTGGAGAGGAGTGGAGTGGAGTGGAGTGGAGTGGAGTGGAGTGGAGTGGAGTGGTGTTGAGAGGAGAGGAGTGGAGTGGAGTGGAGTGGAGTGGAGTGGAGTGGAGTGGAGTGGAGTGGAGAGGTGTGGTGTTGAGTGGAGAGGAGTGGAGTGGAGTGGAGAGGAGTGGAGTGGAGTGGAGTGGAGTGGACTGGAGTGGACTGGAGTGGAGAGGTGTGGTGTTGAGTGGAGAGGTGTGGAGTGGAGTAGAGTGGAGTGGAGTGGAGAGGAGTGGAGAGGTGTGGTGTTGAGTGGAGTGGAGAGGAGTGGAGTGGAGTGGAGTGGAGTGGAGTGGAGTGGAGTGGAGTGGAGTGGAGTGGAGTGGAGTGGAGTGGAGTGGTGTTGAGAGGAGAGGAGTGGAGTGGAGTGGAGTGGAGTGGAGTGGAGTGGAGTGGAGTGGAGTGGAGTGGAGTGGAGTGGAGAGGTGTGGTGTTGAGTGGAGAGGAGTGGAGTGGAGTGGAGAGGAGTGGAGTGGAGTGGAGTGGAGTGGAGTGGAGTGGACTGGAGTGGAGAGGTGTGGTGTTGAGTGGAGAGGTGTGGTGTTGAGTGGAGTGGAGAGGATTGGAGTGGAGTGGAGTGGAGTGGAGTGGAGTGGAGTGGAGTGGAGTGGAGTGGTGTTGAGAGGAGATGAGTGGAGTGGAGTGGAGTGGAGTGGAGTGGAGTGGAGTGGAGTGGAGTGGAGTGGAGTGGAGTGGAGTGGAGTGGAGTGGAGTGGAGAGGTGTGGTGTTGAGTGGAGAGGAGTGGAGTGGAGTGGAGAGGAGTGGAGTGGAGTGGAGTGGAGTGGAGTGGAGTGGAGTGGATCTGAGAGGAGTGGAGTGGAGTGGAGTGGAGTAGAGTGGAGTGGAGTGGTGTTGAGTGGAGAGGAGTGGAGTGGAGTGGAGTGGAGAAGAGTGGAGTGGTGTTGAGTGGAGAGGAGTTGAGTGGAGTGGAGTGGAGTGGAGAGGTGTGGTGTTGAGTGGAGTGGAGAGGAGTGGAGTGGAGAGGAGTGGAGAGGTGTGGTGTTGAGTGGAGTGGAGAGGAGTGGAGTGGAGTGGAGTGGAGTGGAGTGGAGTGGAGTGGTGTTGAGAGGAGAGGAGTGGAGTGGAGTGGAGTGGAGTGGAGTGGAGTGGAGTGGAGTGGAGTGGAGTGGAGTGGAGTGGAGAGGTGTGGTGTTGAGTGGAGAGGAGTGGAGTGGAGTGGAGAGGAGTGGAGTGGAGTGGAGTGGAGTGGAGTGGAGTGGAGTGGAGTGGAGAGGTGTGGTGTTGAGTGGAGAGGTGTGGAGTGGAGTAGAGTGGAGTGGAGTGGTGTTGAGTGGAGAGGAGTAAAGTGGAGTGGTGTGGAGAGGAGTGCAGTGGAGTGGAGTGGAGTGGAGTGGAGTGGAGTGGAGTGGAGTGGAGTGGAGTGGAGTGGAGTGGAGTGGAGAGGAGTGGAGTGGAGTGGAGTGGAGAGGAGTGGAGTGGAGTGGAGTGGAGTAGAGTGGAGTGGAGTGGTGTTGATTGGAGAGGAGTGGAGTGGAGTGGAGTGGAGTGGAGTGGAGAAGAGTGGAGTGGTGTTGAGTGGAGAGGAGTTGAGTGGAGTGGAGTGGAGTGGAGAGGTGTGGTGTTGAGTGGAGTGGAGAGGAGTGGAGTGGAGTGGAGTGGAGTGGAGTGGAGTGGAGTGGTGTTGAGAGGAGAGGAGTGGAGTGGAGTGGAGTGGAGTGGAGTGGAGTGGAGTGGAGTGGAGTGGAGTGGAGTGGAGTGGAGAGGTGTTGTGTTGAGTGGAGAGGAGTGGAGTGGAGTGGAGAGGAGTGGAGTGGAGTGGAGTGGAGTGGAGAGGTGTGGTGTTGAGTGGAGAGGTGTGGAGTGGAGTAGAGTGGAGTGGAGTGGTGTTGAGTGGAGAGGAGTAAAGTGGAGTGGTGTGGAGAGGAGTGCAGTGGAGTGGAGTGGAGTGGAGTGGAGTGGAGTGGAGTCGAGTGGAGTGGAGAGGAGTGGAGTGGAGTGGAGTGGAGTGGAGTGGAGTGGTGTTGAGTGGAGAGGAGTGGAGTGGAGTGGAGTGGAGTGGAGTGGAGAAGAGTGGAGTGGTGTTGAGTGGAGAGGAGTTGAGTGGAGTGGAGTGGAGTGGAGAGGTGTGGTGTTGAGTGGAGAGGAGTGGAGTGGAGTGGAGAGGAGTGGAGTGGAGTGGAGTGGAGAGGTGTGGTGTTGAGTGGAGAGGTGTGGAGTGGAGTAGAGTGGAGTGGAGTGGTGTTGAGTGGAGAGGAGTTGAGTGGAGTGGAGTGGAGTGGAGAGGTGTGGTGTTGAGTGGAGAGGAGTGGAGTGGAGTGGAGAGGAGTGGAGTGTAGTGGAGTGGAGTGGAGTGGTGTGGTGTTGAGTGGAGAGGTGTGGAGTGGAGTAGAGTGGAGTGGAGTGGTGTTGAGTGGAGAGGAGTAAAGTGGAGTGGTGTGGAGAGGAGTGCAGTGGAGTGGAGTGGAGTGGAGTGGAGTGGAGTCGAGTGGAGTGGAGAGGAGTGGAGTGGAGTGGAGTGGAGTGGAGTGGAGTAGAGTGGAGTGGAGTGGTGTTGAGTGGAGAGGAGTAAATTGGAGTGGTGTGGAGAGGAGTGCAGTGGAGTGGAGTGGAGTGGAGTGGAGTGGAGTCGAGTGGAGTGGAGAGGAGTGGAGTGGAGTGGAGTGGAGTGGAGTGGAGTGGAGTGGTGTTGAGTGGAGAGGAGTGGAGTGGAGTGGAGTGGAGTGGAGAAGAGTGGAGTGGTGTTGAGTGGAGAGGAGTTGAGTGGAGTGGAGTGGAGTGGAGAGGTGTGGTGTTGAGTGGAGAGGAGTGGAGTGGAGTGGAGAGGAGTGGAGTGGAGTGGAGTGGAGAGGTGTGGTGTTGAGTGGAGAGGTGTGGAGTGGAGTAGAGTGGAGTGGAGTTGTGTTGAGTGGAGAGGAGTAAAGTGGAGTGGTGTGGAGAGGAGTGCAGTGGAGTGGAGTGGAGTGGAGTGGAGTGGAGTGGAGTGGAGTGGAGTGGAGTCGAGTGGAGTGGAGAGGAGTGGAGTGGAGTGAAGTGGAGTGGAGTGGTGTTGAGTGGAGAGGAGTGGAGTGGAGTGGAGTGGAGTGGAGAAGAGTGGAGTGGTGTTGAGTGGAGAGGAGTTGAGTGGAGTGGAGTGGAGAGGTGTGGTGTTGAGTGGAGTGGAGAGGAGTGGAGTGGAGTGAAGTGAAGTGGAGTGGAGTGGAGTGGTGTGGTGTTGAGTGGAGTGGAGAGGAGTGGAGTGGAGTGGAGTGGAGTGGAGTGGAGTGGAGTGGAGTGGAGTGGAGTGGAGTGGAGTGGAGTGGAGAGGTGTGGTGTTGAGTGGAGAGGTGTGGAGTGGAGTAGAGAGGAGTGGAGTGGTGTTGAGTGGAGAGGAGTAAAGTGGAGTGGTGTGGAGAGGAGTGCAGTGGAGTGGAGTGGAGTGGAGTGGAGTGGAGTCGAGTGGAGTGGAGAGGAGTGGAGTGGAGTGGAGTGGAGTGGAGTGGAGTGGAGTGGAGTGGTGTTGAGTGGAGAGGAGTGGAGTGGAGTGGAGTGGAGTGGAGTGGAGTGGAGTGGAGAAGAGTGGAGTGGTGTTGAGTGGAGAGGAGTTGAGTGGAGTGGAGTGGAGTGGAGAGGTGTGGTGTTGAGTGGAGTGGAGAGGAGTGGAGTGGAGTGAAGTGGAGTGGAGTGGAGTGGTGTGGTGTTGAGTGGAGTGGAGAGGAGTGAAGTGGAGTGGAGTGGAGTGGAGTGGAGTGGAGTGGAGTGGAGTGGAGTGGAGTGGAGTGGAGAGGTGTGGTGTTGAGTGGAGAGGAGTGGAGTAGAGTGGAGTGGAGAGGAGTCGAGTGGAGAGGAGTGGAGTGGAGTGGTGTGGTGTTGAGTGGAGTGGAGAGGAGTGGAGTGGAGTGGAGTGGAGTGGAGTGGAGAGGTGTGGTGTTGAGTGGAGAGGAGTGGAGTGGAGTGGAGAGGAGTGGAGTGGAGTGGAGAGGAGTGGAGTGGAGTGGAGAGGTGTGGTGTTGAGTGGAGAGGTGTGGAGTGGAGTAGAGTGGAGTGGAGTGGTATTGAGTGGAGAGGAGTAAAGTGGAGTGGTGTGGAGAGGAGTGCAGTAGAGTGGAGTGGAGAGGAGTTGAGTGGAGTGGAGTGGAGTGGAGAGGTGTGGTGTTGAGTGGAGTGGAGAGGAGTGGAGTGGAGTGAAGTGGAGTGGAGTGGAGTGGTGTGGTGTTGAGTGGAGTGGAGAGGAGTGAAGTGGAGTGGAGTGGAGTGGAGTGGAGTGGAGTGGAGTGGAGTGGAGTGGAGTGGAGTGGAGTGGAGTGGAGTGGAGTGGAGAGGTGTGGTGTTGAGTGGAGAGGAGTGGAGTAGAGTGGAGTGGAGAGGAGTCGAGTGGAGAGGAGTGGAGTGGAGTGGTGTGGTGTTGAGTGGAGTGGAGAGGAGTGGAGTGGAGTGGAGTGGAGTGGAGTGGAGAGGTGTGGTGTTGAGTGGAGAGGAGTGGAGTGGAGTGGAGAGGAGTGGAGTGGAGTGGAGAGGAGTGGAGTGGAGTGGAGAGGTGTGGTGTTGAGTGGAGAGGTGTGGAGTGGAGTAGAGTGGAGTGGAGTGGTATTGAGTGGAGAGGAGTAAAGTGGAGTGGTGTGGAGAGGAGTGCAGTGGAGTGGAGTGGAGTGGAGTGGAGTGGAGTGGAGTGGAGTGGAGTGGAGTGGAGTGGAGAGGAGTGGAGTGGAGTGGAGTGGAGTGGTGTTGAGTGGAGAGGAGTGGAGTGGAGTGGAGTGGAGAAGAGTGGAGTGGTGTTGAGTGGAGAGGAGTTGAGAGGAGTGGAGTGGAGTGGAGAGGTGTGGTGTTGAGTGGAGTGGAGAGGAGTGGAGTGGAGTGGAGTGGAGTGGAGTGGAGTGGAGTGGAGTGGTGTGGTGTGGTGTTGAGTGGAGTGGAGAGGAGTGGAGTGGAGTGGAGTGGAGAGGAGTGGAGTGGAGTGGAGTAGAGTGGAGTGGAGTGGAGTGGAGTGGAGTGGAGTGGAGTGGAGTGGAGTGGAGTGGAGTGGAGTGGAGTGGAGTGGAGAGGTGTGGTGTTGAGTGGAGAGGATTGGAGTGGAGTGGAGTGGAGTGGAGAGGAGTCGAGTGGAGTGGAGTGGAGTGGAGTGGTGTGGTGTTGAGTGGAGTGGAGAGGAGTGGAGTGGAGTGGAGTGGAGTGGAGTGGAGTGGAGTGGAGTGGAGTGGAGTGGAGTGGAGTGGAGTGGAGTGGAGTGGAGTGGAGAGGTGTGGTGTTGAGTGGAGAGGAGTGGAGCGGAGTGGAGGGGAGTGGAGTGGAGTGGAGAGGAGTGGAGTGGAGTGGAGAGGTGTGGTGTTGAGTGGAGAGGTGTGGAGTGGAGTAGAGTTGAGTGGAGTGGTGTTGAGTGGAGAGGAGTAAAGTGGAGTGGTGTGGAGAGGAGTGCAGTGGAGTGGAGTGGAGTGGAGTGGAGTGGAGAGGAGTGGAGTGGAGTGGAGTGGAGTGGAGTGGAGTGGTGTGGTGTTGAGTGGAGAGGAGTGGAGTGGAGTGGAGTGGAGAAGAGTGGAGTGGTGTTGAGTGGAGAGGAGTTGAGTGGAGTGGAGTGGAGTGGAGAGGTGTGGTGTTGAGTGGAGTGGAGAGGAGTGGAGTGGAGTGGAGTGGTGTGGAGTGGTGTGGTGTTGAGTGGAGTGGAGAGGAGTGGAGTGGAGTGGAGTGGAGTGGAGAGGAGTGGAGTAGAGTGGAGTGGAGTGGAGTGGAGTGGAGTGGAGTGGAGTGGAGTGGAGTGGAGTGGAGTGGAGTGGTGTTGAGTGGAGAGGAGTGGAGTGGAGTGGTGTTGAGTGGAGAGGAGTGGAGTGGAGTGGAGTGGAGTGGAGTGGAGTGGAGTGGAGAGGAGTGGAGTGGAGTGGAGTAGAGTGGAGTGGAGTGGTGTTGAGTGGAGAGGAGTGCAGTGGAGTGGAGTGGAGTGGAGTGGAGTGGAGTCGAGTGGAGTGGAGAGGAGTGGAGTGGAGTGGAGTGGAGTGGAGTGGTGTTGAGTGGAGAGGAGTGGAGTGGAGTGGAGTGGAGTGGAGTGGAGTGGAGTGGAGTGGAGAAGAGTGGAGTGGTGTTGAGTGGAGAGGAGTTGAGTGGAGTGGAGTGGAGTGGAGAGGTGTGGTGTTGAGTGGAGTGGAGAGGAGTGGAGTGGAGTGAAGTGGAGTGGAGTGGAGTGGTGTGGTGTTGAGTGGAGTGGAGAGGAGTGAAGTGGAGTGGAGTGGAGTGGAGTGGAGAGGAGTGGAGTGGAGTGGAGTGGAGTGGAGTGGAGTGGAGTGGAGTGGAGTGGAGTGGAGAGGTGTGGTGTTGAGTGGAGAGGAGTGGAGTAGAGTGGAGTGGAGAGGAGTCGAGTGGAGAGGAGTGGAGTGGAGTGGTGTGGTGTTGAGTGGAGTGGAGAGGAGTGGAGTGGAGTCGAGTGGAGTGGAGAGGAGTGGAGTGGAGTGGAGTGGAGTGGAGTGGAGTGGTGTTGAGTGGAGAGGAGTGGAGTGGAGTGGAGTGGAGTGGAGTGGAGAAGAGTGGAGTGGTGTTGAGTGGAGAGGAGTTGAGTGGAGTGGAGTGGAGTGGAGAGGTGTGGTGTTGAGTGGAGTGGAGAGGAGTGGAGTGGAGTGAAGTGGAGTGGAGTGGAGTGGTGTGGTGTTGAGTGGAGTGGAGAGGAGTGAAGTGGAGTGGAGTGGAGTGGAGTGGAGAGGAGTGGAGTGGAGTGGAGTGGAGTGGAGTGGAGTGGAGTGGAGTGGAGTGGAGTGGAGTGGAGAGGTGTGGTGTTGAGTGGAGAGGAGTGGAGTAGAGTGGAGTGGAGAGGAGTCGAGTGGAGAGGAGTGGAGTGGAGTGGTGTGGTGTTGAGTGGAGTGGAGAGGAGTGGAGTGGAGTGGAGTGGAGAGGTGTGGTGTTGAGTGGAGAGGAGTGGAGTGGAGTGGAGAGGAGTGGAGTGGAGTGGAGAGGAGTGGAGTGGAGTGGAGAGGTGTGGTGTTGAGTGGAGAGGTGTGGAGTGGAGTAGAGTGGAGTGGAGTGGTATTGAGTGGAGAGGAGTAAAGTGGAGTGGTGTGGAGAGGAGTGCAGTGGAGTGGAGTGGAGTGGAGTGGAGTGGAGTGGAGTGGAGTGGAGTGGAGTGGAGTGGAGTGGAGAGGAGTGGAGTGGAGTGGAGTGGAGTGGAGTGGAGTGGAGTGGAGAGGTGTGGTGTTGAGTGGAGAGGAGTGGAGTGGAGTGGAGAGGAGTGGAGTGGAGTGGAGTGGAGTGGAGTGGAGTGGACTGGAGTGGAGAGGTGTGGTGTTGAGTGGAGAGGTGTGGTGTTGAGTGGAGTGGAGAGGAGTGGAGTGGAGTGGAGTGGAGTGGAGTGGAGTGGAGTGGAGTGGAGTGGAGTGGAGTGGTGTTGAGAGGAGAGGAGTGGAGTGGAGTGGAGTGGAGTGGAGTGGAGTGGAGTGGAGTGGAGTGGAGTGGAGTGGAGAGGTGTGGTGTTGAGTGGAGAGGAGTGGAGTGGAGTGGAGAGGAGTGGAGTGGAGTGGAGTGGAGTGGAGTGGTATGGATCTGAGAGGAGTGGAGTGGAGTGGAGTGGAGTAGAGTGGAGTGGAGTGGTGTTGAGTGGAGAGGAGTGGAGTGGAGTGGAGTGGAGTGGAGAAGAGTGGAGTGGTGTTGAGTGGAGAGGAGTTGAGTGGAGTGGAGTGGAGTGGAGAGGTGTGGTGTTGAGTGGAGTGGAGAGGAGTGGAGTGGAGAGGAGTGGAGAGGTGTGGTGTTGAGTGGAGTGGAGAGGAGTGGAGTGGAGTGGAGTGGAGTGGAGTGGAGTGGAGTGGTGTTGAGAGGAGAGGAGTGGAGTGGAGTGGAGTGGAGTGGAGTGGAGTGGAGTGGAGTGGAGTGGAGTGGAGTGGAGTGGAGTGGAGAGGTGTGGTGTTGAGTGGAGAGGAGTGGAGTGGAGTGGAGAGGAGTGGAGTGGAGTGGAGTGGAGTGGAGTGGAGTGGAGTGGAGTGGAGAGGTGTGGTGTTGAGTGGAGAGGTGTGGAGTGGAGTAGAGTGGAGTGGAGTGGTGTTGAGTGGAGAGGAGTAAAGTGGAGTGGTGTGGAGAGGAGTGCAGTGGAGTGGAGTGGAGTGGAGTGGAGTGGAGTGGAGTGGAGTGGAGTGGAGTGGAGAGGAGTGGAGTGGAGTGGAGTGGAGTGGAGTGGAGTGGAGAGGAGTGGAGTGGAGTGGAGTGGAGTAGAGTGGAGTGGAGTGGTGTTGAGTGGAGAGGAGTGGAGTGGAGTGGAGTGGAGAAGAGTGGAGTGGTGTTGAGTGGAGAGGAGTTGAGTGGAGTGGAGTGGAGTGGAGAGGTGTGGTGTTGAGTGGAGTGGAGAGGAGTGGAGTGGAGTGGAGTGGAGTGGAGTGGAGTGGTGTTGAGAGGAGAGGAGTGGAGTGGAGTGGAGTGGAGTGGAGTGGAGTGGAGTGGAGAGGAGTGGAGTGGAGTGGAGTGGAGTGGTGTTGAGTGGAGAGGAGTGGAGTGGAGTGGAGTGGAGAAGAGTGGAGTGGTGTTGAGTGGAGAGGAGTTGAGAGGAGTGGAGTGGAGTGGAGAGGTGTGGTGTTGAGTGGAGTGGAGAGGAGTGGAGTGGAGTGGAGTGGAGTGGAGTGGAGTGGAGTGGAGTGGTGTGGTGTGGTGTTGAGTGGAGTGGAGAGGAGTGGAGTGGAGTGGAGTGGAGAGGAGTGGAGTGGAGTGGAGTAGAGTGGAGTGGAGTGGAGTGGAGTGGAGTGGAGTGGAGTGGAGTGGAGTGGAGTGGAGTGGAGTGGAGTGGAGTGGAGAGGTGTGGTGTTGAGTGGAGAGGATTGGAGTGGAGTGGAGTGGAGTGGAGAGGAGTCGAGTGGAGTGGAGTGGAGTGGAGTGGTGTGGTGTTGAGTGGAGTGGAGAGGAGTGGAGTGGAGTGGAGTGGAGTGGAGTGGAGTGGAGTGGAGTGGAGTGGAGTGGAGTGGAGTGGAGTGGAGTGGAGTGGAGTGGAGTGGAGAGGTGTGGTGTTGAGTGGAGAGGAGTGGAGCGGAGTGGAGGGGAGTGGAGTGGAGTGGAGAGGAGTGGAGTGGAGTGGAGAGGTGTGGTGTTGAGTGGAGAGGTGTGGAGTGGAGTAGAGTTGAGTGGAGTGGTGTTGAGTGGAGAGGAGTAAAGTGGAGTGGTGTGGAGAGGAGTGCAGTGGAGTGGAGTGGAGTGGAGTGGAGTGGAGAGGAGTGGAGTGGAGTGGAGTGGAGTGGAGTGGAGTGGAGTGGTGTGGTGTTGAGTGGAGAGGAGTGGAGTGGAGTGGAGTGGAGAAGAGTGGAGTGGTGTTGAGTGGAGAGGAGTTGAGTGGAGTGGAGTGGAGTGGAGAGGTGTGGTGTTGAGTGGAGTGGAGAGGAGTGGAGTGGAGTGGAGTGGTGTGGAGTGGTGTGGTGTTGAGTGGAGTGGAGAGGAGTGGAGTGGAGTGGAGTGGAGTGGAGAGGAGTGGAGTAGAGTGGAGTGGAGTGGAGTGGAGTGGAGTGGAGTGGAGTGGAGTGGAGTGGAGTGGAGTGGAGTGGTGTTGAGTGGAGAGGAGTGGAGTGGAGTGGTGTTGAGTGGAGAGGAGTGGAGTGGAGTGGAGTGGAGTGGAGTGGAGAGGAGTGGAGTGGAGTGGAGTGGAGTAGAGTGGAGTGGAGTGGTGTTGAGTGGAGAGGAGTGCAGTGGAGTGGAGTGGAGTGGAGTGGAGTGGAGTCGAGTGGAGTGGAGAGGAGTGGAGTGGAGTGGAGTGGAGTGGAGTGGTGTTGAGTGGAGAGGAGTGGAGTGGAGTGGAGTGGAGTGGAGTGGAGTGGAGTGGAGTGGAGTGGAGAAGAGTGGAGTGGTGTTGAGTGGAGAGGAGTTGAGTGGAGTGGAGTGGAGTGGAGAGGTGTGGTGTTGAGTGGAGTGGAGAGGAGTGGAGTGGAGTGAAGTGGAGTGGAGTGGAGTGGTGTGGTGTTGAGTGGAGTGGAGAGGAGTGAAGTGGAGTGGAGTGGAGTGGAGTGGAGAGGAGTGGAGTGGAGTGGAGTGGAGTGGAGTGGAGTGGAGTGGAGTGGAGTGGAGTGGAGAGGTGTGGTGTTGAGTGGAGAGGAGTGGAGTAGAGTGGAGTGGAGAGGAGTCGAGTGGAGAGGAGTGGAGTGGAGTGGTGTGGTGTTGAGTGGAGTGGAGAGGAGTGGAGTGGAGTCGAGTGGAGTGGAGAGGAGTGGAGTGGAGTGGAGTGGAGTGGAGTGGAGTGGTGTTGAGTGGAGAGGAGTGGAGTGGAGTGGAGTGGAGTGGAGTGGAGAAGAGTGGAGTGGTGTTGAGTGGAGAGGAGTTGAGTGGAGTGGAGTGGAGTGGAGAGGTGTGGTGTTGAGTGGAGTGGAGAGGAGTGGAGTGGAGTGAAGTGGAGTGGAGTGGAGTGGTGTGGTGTTGAGTGGAGTGGAGAGGAGTGAAGTGGAGTGGAGTGGAGTGGAGTGGAGAGGAGTGGAGTGGAGTGGAGTGGAGTGGAGTGGAGTGGAGTGGAGTGGAGTGGAGTGGAGTGGAGTGGAGTGGAGAGGTGTGGTGTTGAGTGGAGAGGAGTGGAGTAGAGTGGAGTGGAGAGGAGTCGAGTGGAGAGGAGTGGAGTGGAGTGGTGTGGTGTTGAGTGGAGTGGAGAGGAGTGGAGTGGAGTGGAGTGGAGAGGTGTGGTGTTGAGTGGAGAGGAGTGGAGTGGAGTGGAGAGGAGTGGAGTGGAGTGGAGAGGAGTGGAGTGGAGTGGAGAGGTGTGGTGTTGAGTGGAGAGGTGTGGAGTGGAGTAGAGTGGAGTGGAGTGGTATTGAGTGGAGAGGAGTAAAGTGGAGTGGTGTGGAGAGGAGTGCAGTGGAGTGGAGTGGAGTGGAGTGGAGTGGAGTGGAGTGGAGTGGAGTGGAGTGGAGTGGAGAGGAGTGGAGTGGAGTGGAGTGGAGTGGAGTGGAGTGGAGAGGTGTGGTGTTGAGTGGAGAGGAGTGGAGTGGAGTGGAGAGGAGTGGAGTGGAGTGGAGTGGAGTGGAGTGGAGTGGACTGGAGTGGAGAGGTGTGGTGTTGAGTGGAGAGGTGTGGTGTTGAGTGGAGTGGAGAGGAGTGGAGTGGAGTGGAGTGGAGTGGAGTGGAGTGGAGTGGAGTGGAGTGGAGTGGAGTGGTGTTGAGAGGAGAGGAGTGGAGTGGAGTGGAGTGGAGTGGAGTGGAGTGGAGTGGAGTGGAGTGGAGTGGAGTGGAGAGGTGTGGTGTTGAGTGGAGAGGAGTGGAGTGGAGTGGAGAGGAGTGGAGTGGAGTGGAGTGGAGTGGAGTGGAGTGGATCTGAGAGGAGTGGAGTGGAGTGGAGTGGAGTAGAGTGGAGTGGAGTGGTGTTGAGTGGAGAGGAGTGGAGTGGAGTGGAGTGGAGAAGAGTGGAGTGGTGTTGAGTGGAGAGGAGTTGAGTGGAGTGGAGTGGAGTGGAGAGGTGTGGTGTTGAGTGGAGTGGAGAGGAGTGGAGTGGAGAGGAGTGGAGAGGTGTGGTGTTGAGTGGAGTGGAGAGGAGTGGAGTGGAGTGGAGTGGAGTGGAGTGGAGTGGAGTGGTGTTGAGAGGAGAGGAGTGGAGTGGAGTGGAGTGGAGTGGAGTGGAGTGGAGTGGAGTGGAGTGGAGTGGAGTGGAGTGGAGTGGAGTGGAGAGGTGTGGTGTTGAGTGGAGAGGAGTGGAGTGGAGTGGAGAGGAGTGGAGTGGAGTGGAGTGGAGTGGAGTGGAGTGGAGTGGAGTGGAGAGGTGTGGTGTTGAGTGGAGAGGTGTGGAGTGGAGTAGAGTGGAGTGGAGTGGTGTTGAGTGGAGAGGAGTAAAGTGGAGTGGTGTGGAGAGGAGTGCAGTGGAGTGGAGTGGAGTGGAGTGGAGTGGAGTGGAGTGGAGTGGAGTGGAGTGGAGTGGAGTGGAGAGGAGTGGAGTGGAGTGGAGTGGAGTGGAGTGGAGAGGAGTGGAGTGGAGTGGAGTGGAGTAGAGTGGAGTGGAGTGGTGTTGAGTGGAGAGGAGTGGAGTGGAGTGGAGTGGAGAAGAGTGGAGTGGTGTTGAGTGGAGAGGAGTTGAGTGGAGTGGAGTGGAGTGGAGAGGTGTGGTGTTGAGTGGAGTGGAGAGGAGTGGAGTGGAGTGGAGTGGAGTGGAGTGGAGTGGTGTTGAGAGGAGAGGAGTGGAGTGGAGTGGAGTGGAGTGGAGTGGAGTGGAGTGGAGTGGAGTGGAGTGGAGTGGAGTGGAGTGGAGTGGAGTGGAGTGGAGTGGAGAGGTGTTGTGTTGAGTGGAGAGGAGTGGAGTGGAGTGGAGAGGAGTGGAGTGGAGTGGAGTGGAGAGGTGTGGTGTTGAGTGGAGAGGTGTGGAGTGGAGTAGAGTGGAGTGGAGTGGTGTTGAGTGGAGAGGAGTAAAGTGGAGTGGTGTGGAGAGGAGTGCAGTGGAGTGGAGTGGAGTGGAGTGGAGTGGAGTGGAGTGGAGTCGAGTGGAGTGGAGAGGAGTGGAGTGGAGTGGAGTGGAGTGGAGTGGAGTGGTGTTGAGTGGAGAGGAGTGGAGTGGAGTGGAGTGGAGTGGAGTGGAGAAGAGTGGAGTGGTGTTGAGTGGAGAGGAGTTGAGTGGAGTGGAGTGGAGTGGAGAGGTGTGGTGTTGAGTGGAGAGGAGTGGAGTGGAGTGGAGAGGAGTGGAGTGGAGTGGAGTGGAGAGGTGTGGTGTTGAGTGGAGAGGTGTGGAGTGGAGTAGAGTGGAGTGGAGTGGTGTTGAGTGGAGAGGAGTTGAGTGGAGTGGAGTGGAGTGGAGAGGTGTGGTGTTGAGTGGAGAGGAGTGGAGTGGAGTGGAGAGGAGTGGAGTGTAGTGGAGTGGAGTGGAGTGGTGTGGTGTTGAGTGGAGAGGTGTGGAGTGGAGTAGAGTGGAGTGGAGTGGTGTTGAGTGGAGAGGAGTAAAGTGGAGTGGTGTGGAGAGGAGTGCAGTGGAGTGGAGTGGAGTGGAGTGGAGTGGAGTCGAGTGGAGTGGAGAGGAGTGGAGTGGAGTGGAGTGGAGTGGAGTGGAGTAGAGTGGAGTGGAGTGGTGTTGAGTGGAGAGGAGTAAATTGGAGTGGTGTGGAGAGGAGTGCAGTGGAGTGGAGTGGAGTGGAGTGGAGTGGAGTCGAGTGGAGTGGAGAGGAGTGGAGTGGAGTGGAGTGGAGTGGAGTGGAGTGGAGTGGAGTGGTGTTGAGTGGAGAGGAGTGGAGTGGAGTGGAGTGGAGTGGAGAAGAGTGGAGTGGTGTTGAGTGGAGAGGAGTTGAGTGGAGTGGAGTGGAGTGGAGAGGTGTGGTGTTGAGTGGAGAGGAGTGGAGTGGAGTGGAGAGGAGTGGAGTGGAGTGGAGTGGAGAGGTGTGGTGTTGAGTGGAGAGGTGTGGAGTGGAGTAGAGTGGAGTGGAGTTGTGTTGAGTGGAGAGGAGTAAAGTGGAGTGGTGTGGAGAGGAGTGCAGTGGAGTGGAGTGGAGTGGAGTGGAGTGGAGTGGAGTGGAGTGGAGTCGAGTGGAGTGGAGAGGAGTGGAGTGGAGTGGAGTGGAGTGGAGTGGTGTTGAGTGGAGAGGAGTGGAGTGGAGTGGAGTGGAGTGGAGAAGAGTGGAGTGGTGTTGAGTGGAGAGGAGTTGAGTGGAGTGGAGTGGAGAGGTGTGGTGTTGAGTGGAGTGGAGAGGAGTGGAGTGGAGTGAAGTGAAGTGGAGTGGAGTGGAGTGGTGTGGTGTTGAGTGGAGTGGAGAGGAGTGGAGTGGAGTGGAGTGGAGTGGAGTGGAGTGGAGTGGAGTGGAGTGGAGTGGAGTGGAGTGGAGAGGTGTGGTGTTGAGTGGAGAGGTGTGGAGTGGAGTAGAGTGGAGTGGAGTGGTGTTGAGTGGAGAGGAGTAAAGTGGAGTGGTGTGGAGAGGAGTGCAGTGGAGTGGAGTGGAGTGGAGTGGAGTGGAGTCGAGTGGAGTGGAGAGGAGTGGAGTGGAGTGGAGTGGAGTGGAGTGGAGTGGAGTGGAGTGGAGTGGAGTGGTGTTGAGTGGAGAGGAGTGGAGTGGAGTGGAGTGGAGTGGAGTGGAGTGGAGTGGAGTGGAGAAGAGTGGAGTGGTGTTGAGTGGAGAGGAGTTGAGTGGAGTGGAGTGGAGTGGAGAGGTGTGGTGTTGAGTGGAGTGGAGAGGAGTGGAGTGGAGTGAAGTGGAGTGGAGTGGAGTGGTGTGGTGTTGAGTGGAGTGGAGAGGAGTGAAGTGGAGTGGAGTGGAGTGGAGTGGAGTGGAGTGGAGTGGAGTGGAGTGGAGAGGTGTGGTGTTGAGTGGAGAGGAGTGGAGTAGAGTGGAGTGGAGAGGAGTCGAGTGGAGAGGAGTGGAGTGGAGTGGTGTGGTGTTGAGTGGAGTGGAGAGGAGTGGAGTGGAGTGGAGTGGAGTGGAGTGGAGAGGTGTGGTGTTGAGTGGAGAGGAGTGGAGTGGAGTGGAGAGGAGTGGAGTGGAGTGGAGAGGAGTGGAGTGGAGTGGAGAGGTGTGGTGTTGAGTGGAGAGGTGTGGAGTGGAGTAGAGTGGAGTGGAGTGGTATTGAGTGGAGAGGAGTAAAGTGGAGTGGTGTGGAGAGGAGTGCAGTAGAGTGGAGTGGAGAGGAGTTGAGTGGAGTGGAGTGGAGTGGAGAGGTGTGGTGTTGAGTGGAGTGGAGAGGAGTGGAGTGGAGTGAAGTGGAGTGGAGTGGAGTGGTGTGGTGTTGAGTGGAGTGGAGAGGAGTGAAGTGGAGTGGAGTGGAGTGGAGTGGAGTGGAGTGGAGTGGAGTGGAGTGGAGTGGAGTGGAGTGGAGTGGAGTGGAGTGGAGTGGAGTGGAGAGGTGTGGTGTTGAGTGGAGAGGAGTGGAGTAGAGTGGAGTGGAGAGGAGTCGAGTGGAGAGGAGTGGAGTGGAGTGGTGTGGTGTTGAGTGGAGTGGAGAGGAGTGGAGTGGAGTGGAGTGGAGTGGAGTGGAGAGGTGTGGTGTTGAGTGGAGAGGAGTGGAGTGGAGTGGAGAGGAGTGGAGTGGAGTGGAGAGGAGTGGAGTGGAGTGGAGAGGTGTGGTGTTGAGTGGAGAGGTGTGGAGTGGAGTAGAGTGGAGTGGAGTGGTATTGAGTGGAGAGGAGTAAAGTGGAGTGGTGTGGAGAGGAGTGCAGTGGAGTGGAGTGGAGTGGAGTGGAGTGGAGTGGAGTGGAGTGGAGTGGAGTGGAGTGGAGAGGAGTGGAGTGGAGTGGAGTGGAGTGGTGTTGAGTGGAGAGGAGTGGAGTGGAGTGGAGTGGAGAAGAGTGGAGTGGTGTTGAGTGGAGAGGAGTTGAGAGGAGTGGAGTGGAGTGGAGAGGTGTGGTGTTGAGTGGAGTGGAGAGGAGTGGAGTGGAGTGGAGTGGAGTGGAGTGGAGTGGAGTGGTGTGGTGTGGTGTTGAGTGGAGTGGAGAGGAGTGGAGTGGAGTGGAGTGGAGAGGAGTGGAGTGGAGTGGAGTAGAGTGGAGTGGAGTGGAGTGGAGTGGAGTGGAGTGGAGTGGAGTGGAGTGGAGTGGAGTGGAGTGGAGTGGAGTGGAGTGGAGTGGAGTGGAGTGGAGAGGTGTGGTGTTGAGTGGAGAGGATTGGAGTGGAGTGGAGTGGAGTGGAGAGGAGTCGAGTGGAGTGGAGTGGAGTGGAGTGGTGTGGTGTTGAGTGGAGTGGAGAGGAGTGGAGTGGAGTGGAGTGGAGTGGAGTGGAGTGGAGTGGAGTGGAGTGGAGTGGAGTGGAGTGGAGAGGTGTGGTGTTGAGTGGAGAGGAGTGGAGCGGAGTGGAGGGGAGTGGAGTGGAGTGGAGAGGAGTGGAGTGGAGTGGAGAGGTGTGGTGTTGAGTGGAGAGGTGTGGAGTGGAGTAGAGTTGAGTGGAGTGGTGTTGAGTGGAGAGGAGTAAAGTGGAGTGGTGTGGAGAGGAGTGCAGTGGAGTGGAGTGGAGTGGAGTGGAGTGGAGAGGAGTGGAGTGGAGTGGAGTGGAGTGGAGTGGAGTGGTGTGGTGTTGAGTGGAGAGGAGTGGAGTGGAGTGGAGTGGAGAAGAGTGGAGTGGTGTTGAGTGGAGAGGAGTTGAGTGGAGTGGAGTGGAGTGGAGAGGTGTGGTGTTGAGTGGAGTGGGAGGAGTGGAGTGGAGTGGAGTGGTGTGGAGTGGTGTGGTGTTGAGTGGAGTGGAGAGGAGTGGTGGAGTGGAGTGGAGTGGAGAGGAGTGGAGTAGAGTGGAGTGGAGTGGAGTGGAGTGGAGTGGAGTGGAGTGGAGTGGAGTGGAGTGGTGTTGAGTGGAGAGGAGTGGAGTGGAGTGGTGTTGAGTGGAGAGGAGTGGAGTGGAGTGGAGTGGAGTGGAGTGGGAGTGGAGTGGAGTGGAGTAGAGTGGAGTGGAGTGGTGTTGAGTGGAGAGGAGTGGAGTGGAGTGGAGTGGAGTGGAGTGGAGTGGAGTCGAGTGGAGTGGAGAGGAGTGGAGTGGAGTGGGTGGAGTGGAGTGGTGTTGAGTGGAGTGGAGTGGAGTGGAGTGGTGGAGTGGAGTGGAGTGGAGTGGAGTGGAGAGAGTGGAGTGGTGTTGAGTGGAGAGGAGTGAGTGGGTGAGTGGAGTGGAGGGTGGTGTGAGTGGAGTGGAGAGGAGTGGAGTGGAGTGAGTGGAGTGGAGTGGAGTGGAGTGGTGTTGAGTGGAGTGGTGAGGAGTGAGTGGAGTGGAGTGGTGTGGAGTGGAGTGGAGTGGAGTGGAGTGGAGTGGAGTGGAGTGGAGTGGAGTGGAGTGGAGAGGTGTGGTGTTGAGTGGAGTGGAGTGGAGTAGAGTGGAGTGGAGTGGAGTCGAGTGGAGAGGAGTGGAGTGGGTGGGTGGTGTTGAGTGGAGTGGAGAGGAGTGGAGTGGAGTGAGTGGAGTGGAGAGGTGTGGAGTGGAGTGGAGTGGAGTGGAGTGGAGTGGTGTGAGTGGAGAGGAGTGGGTGGAGTGGAGTGGAGTGGAGTGGAGTGGAGTGGAGAGGTGGGTGTGGTGTTGAGTGGAGTGGTGTGAGTGGAGTGGTGTGGAGTGGTGAGGTGTGGTGTTGAGTGGAGTGGAGAGGAGTGGGTGGGGTGAGTGGAGTGGTGTGGAGTGGTGTGGTGTTGAGTGGGTGGTGGAGTGGGGAGTGGGTGGGTGGAGTGGGTGGGTGTGGGTGGAGTGGAGTGGGTGGTGTGGTGTGGTGTGGTGTGGAGTGGTGTGGAGTGGTGTGGAGTGGTGTGGGTGGTGGAGTGGTGTGGAGTTGGTGGAGTGGTGTGGTGTGGGTGGGTGGAGTGGAGTGGGTGGTGTGGTGTGGAGTGGAGTGGAGAGGAGTGGAGTGGAGTGGAGTGGAGGGTGTGGTGTTGAGTGGGGTGGTGGGTGGTGTGGAGTGGTGGTGTGGTGTGGAGTGGAGTGGGTGGGTGGTGTGGTGTGGTGTTGAGTGGAGAGGTGTGGAGTGGAGTGAGTGTGGAGGGTGGTGGTGGTATTGAGTGGAGAGGAGTTAAGTGGAGTGGTGTGGAGAGGAGTGCAATGGAGTGGAGTGGAGTGGAGTGGAGTGGAGTGGAGTGGAGTGGAGTGGAGTGGAGTGGAGTGGAGTGGAGTGGAGTGAGTGGAGTGGAGTGGAGAGGAGTGGAGTGGAGTGGAGTGGTGT
>JAUPFR010000419.1:0-23276 GCA_036925125.1 Oreortyx pictus | reverse complement strand
TGATCGCTGCCCATGGCCGTGGAGCGGATCTTGGAATCGCACAGCGCCGCCCGCAAGCGCCGCGAGAGCACAAAGTAATCCAACCTCCAGCCCACGTTGCGCTCCCTGGCCGCCCCCAGGTACGTCCAGAAGGTGTAAGCGTGGGGTACGGTGGGGTACAGCTCCCGGAACGAACCCACCAACCCCTCCCGCAGCAGCGCCCCGACCCCAAAGCCCACAGCGGGATTCTGGGGCACCCGAGTGGGGTTTGGGGGAACCCGAGTGGGGTTTGGGGTCAACAGCGTTGGGTGTGGGGTCAAGTTCTTGGGGTTTGGGGTCACTTTATTGGGATTTGGGGTTACTTTCACGGGGTTTGGGGTCAACAGCGTTGGGTGTGGGGTCAACTTTTTGGGGTTCGGGGTCATGTTAGTAGGATTTCGGGTCCAACTTTTGGGATTTCGTGTTGTATTAGTGGGATTTTCGCGCACACCAATGGGATTTCGAGTCCATCTATGGGATTTCGAGTCCCTTTATGGGATTTTCGCGCACACTAATGGGATTTAGTGTCTAACTCCAGGATTTTTGGTCCTATTAGAGGGATTTTCGCGCACACTAATGGGATTTCGGGTCCCATCTATGGGATTTCAAGTCCCGTTATGGTGTTTTCGCGCACAGTAATGGGATTTCTGGTCCAATGATGGGATTTCGAGTCCCGTTACGGTGTTTTCGCGCATACTAATGGGATTTCGACTCCCGTTATGGGATTTCGAGTCCCGTTACGGTGTTTTCGCGCATACTAATGGGATTTCGACTCCCGTTATGGGATTTCGAGTCCCGTTATGGTGTTTTCGCGCACACTAACGGGATTTCGGGTCCCATCTATGGGATTTCGAGTCTTGTTTTGGGATTTTTGCGCACACTAATGGGATTTCGACTCCCGTTATGGGATTTCGAGTCCCGTTACGGTGTTTTCGCACACACTAATGGGATTTCGGGTCCAATGATGGGATTTCGAGTCCCGTTAAGGTGTTTTCGCGCGCACTAACGGGATTTCGGGTCCCATCTATGGGATTTCGAGTCCCGTTACGGGATTTTCGCGCACACTAATGGGATTTCGGGTCTCATCTAATGGATTTCGAGTCCCGTTACGGTGTTTTCGCGCACACGAATGGGATTTCGACTCCCGTTATGGGATTTCGAGTCCCGTTATGGTGTTTTCGCGCACACTAACGGGATTTCGGGTCCCATCTATGGGATTTCGAGTCTTGTTTTGGGATTTTTGCGCACACTAATGGGATTTCGACTCCCGTTATGGGATTTCGAGTCCCGTTACGGTGTTTTCGCACACACTAATGGGATTTCGGGTCCAATGATGGGATTTCGAGTCCCGTTAAGGTGTTTTCGCGCGCACTAACGGGATTTCGGGTCCCATCTATGGGATTTCGAGTCCCGTTACGGTGTTTTCGCGCACACTAATGGGATTTCGGGTCTCATCTAATGGATTTCGAGTCCCGTTACGGTGTTTTCGCGCACACTAATGGGATTTCGACTCCCGTTATGGGATTTCGAGTCCCGTTACGGTGTTTTCGCGCGCACTAACGGGATTCCGGGTCCCATCTCTGGGCTCCCGAGTCCCGCAGTGGGATTTTCACGCCGTCTCCTGGGACTCCCCGTCCCCCTTCAGGGCCAGGTAGAGCGTGATGGGGCAGTGATCGCTGCCCATGGCCGTGGAGCGGATCTTGGAATCGCACAGCGCCGCCCGCAAGCGCCGCGAGAGCACAAAGTAATCCAACCTCCAGCCCACGTTGCGCTCCCTGGCCGCCCCCAGGTACGTCCAGAAGGTGTAAGCGTGGGGTACGGTGGGGTACAGCTCCCGGAACGAACCCACCAACCCCTCCCGCAGCAGCGCCCCGACCCCAAAGCCCACAGCGGGATTCTGGGGCACCCGAGTGGGGTTTGGGGGCACCCGAGTGGGGTTTGGGGTCAACAGCGTTGGGTGTGGGGTCAAGTTCTTGGGGTTTGGGGTCACTTTATTGGGATTTGGGGTCACTTTCACGGGGTTTGGGGTCAACAGCGTTGGCTGTGGGGTCAACTTTTTGGGGTTCGGGGTCATGTTAGTAGGATTTCGGGTCCAACTTTTGGGATTTCGTGTTGTATTAGTGGGATTTTCGCGCACACCAATGGGATTTCGAGTCCATCTATGGGATTTCGAGTCCCTTTATGGGATTTTCGCGCTCTGAAATGGGATTTAGTGTCTAACTCCAGGATTTTTTGGTCCTATTAGAGGGATTTTCGCGCACACTAATGGGATTTCGGGTCCCATCTATGGGATTTCAAGTCCCGTTATGGTGTTTTCGCGCACAGTAATGGGATTTCTGGTCCAATGATGGGATTTCGAGTCCCGTTACGGTGTTTTCGCGCACACTAATGGGATTTCGACTCCCGTTATGGGATTTCGAGTCCCGTTATGGTGTTTTCGCGCACACTAACGGGATTTTGGGTCCCATCTATCGGATTTCGAGTCTTGTTTTGGGATTTTTGCGCACACTAATGGGATTTCGACTCCCGTTATGGGATTTCGAGTCCCGTTACGGTGTTTTCGCACACACTAATGGGATTTCGGGTCCAATGATGGGATTTCGAGTCCCGTTAAGGTGTTTTTGCGCGCACTAACGGGATTTCGGGTCCCATCTATGGGATTTCGAGTCCCGTTACGGTGTTTTCGCGCACACTAATGGGATTTCGGGTCTCATCTAATGGATTTTGAGTCCCGTTACGGTGTTTTCGCGCACACTAATGGGATTTCGACTCCCGTTATGGGATTTCGAGTCTTGTTTTGGGATTTTTGCGCACACTAATGGGATTTCGACTCCCGTTATGGGATTTCGAGTCCCGTTATGGTGTTTTCGCACACACTAATGGGATTTCGGGTCCAATGATGGGATTTCGAGTCCCGTTAAGGTGTTTTCGCGCGCACTAACGGGATTTCGGGTCCCATCTATGGGATTTCGAGTCCCATTACGGGATTTTCGCGCACACTAATGGGATTTCGGGTCTCATCTAATGGATTTCGAGTCCCGTTACGGTGTTTTCGCGCACACGAATGGGATTTCGAGTCCCGTTATGGGATTTCGAGTCCCGTTACGGTGTTTTCGCGCGCACTAACGGGATTTCGGGTCCCATCTCTGGGCTCCCGAGTCCCGCAGTGGGATTTTCACGCCGTCTCCTGGGACTCCCCGTCCCCCTTCAGGGCCAGGTAGAGCGTGATGGGGCAGTGATCGCTGCCCATGGCCGTGGAGCGGATCTTGGAATCGCACAGCGCCGCCCGCAAGCGCCGCGAGAGCACAAAGTAATCCAACCTCCAGCCCACGTTGCGCTCCCTGGCCGCCCCCAGGTACGTCCAGAAGGTGTAAGCGTGGGGTACGGTGGGGTACAGCTCCCGGAAGGAATCGACGAACCCCTCCCCCAGCAGCGCCCCGAAGGCGTCGCGCTCCTCGCGGGTGAACCCCGCCGTCTTGGCGTTGCTTTTGGGGTTGCGCAGGTCGATGTCGCGGTGCGCCACGTTGAGGTCCCCCGCGAGGATGAGGGGTTTGTGGGCGTCCAGGCGGAGGAGGAAGGAGCGGAAGGCGGAATCCCAGCGTTGGCGGTACGGGAGACGGACCAGACCGCGGCCGGAGTTGGGGACGTAGGCGCAAACCACGTAGAGCGACGGGAACTCGGCCGTCACCACGCGACCCTCCTGGTCGTGCTCCTCGTCGCCTGGAGGGGGGCAGGGTTTTTGGGGGGATGGGTTAATGGGGGGGGGGGGGGGGGGGGGGGGGGCGGTAATGGGGTTTTTTAAGGGGTTGTCTGGGGGAGGGGGGGTGGTTGGGGGAGATATGGGGGGTTTGAGGGGTGTTATGGGGGAATTTAGGGGGGATATGGGGGGATTTGGGGGGGGGAAATGGGGGGGATATGGGGGATTTGGGGGAATTTAGGGGGGATATGGGGGATTTGGGGGTGTTATGGGGGATTTGGGGGGTGTTATAGGGGGATTGGAGGAACTATGGGGGATTTGGGGGGTGTTACGGGGGGATTGGGGGAGATAAGGGGGATTTGGGGGGTGTTATGGGGGGATACCGGGGATTTGGGGGGTGTTATGGGGGGATATGGGGGGATTGGGGGGGATATGGGGGATTTGGGGGGTGTTATGAGGGGATTTGGGGGGTGTTACGGGGGGATTTAGGTGTGTTATGGGGGGACTGGGGGACATATGGGGGATTTGGGGGGTGTTATGGGGGGATATGGGGGGATATGGGGGATTTGGGGGAATTTAGGGGGGATATGGGGGATTTGGAGGTGTTATGGGGGGATTTGGGGGGATATGGGGGATTTGGGGGGTGTTATGGGGGGATTGGGGGAGATATGGGGGATTTGGGGGGTATTATGGGGGGACTGGGGAAGATATGGGGGATTTGGGGGGTGTTATGGGGGGATTTGGGGGGATATGGGGGATTTGGGGGGTGTTATGGGGGGACTGGGGGGGATTTGGGGGGTGTTATGGGGGGATTAAGGGGGGATATGGGGGATTTGGGAGGAGATATGGGGGATTTGGGGATGTTATGGGGGGATTTAGGGGGGATATGGGGGATTTGGGGGAGATATGGGGGATTTGGGGGGTGTTATGGGGGAATTAGGGGGGATATGGGGGATTTGGGGGAGATATGGGGGATTTGGGGGGTGTTATGGGGGGATTTAGGGGGATATGGGGGATTTGGGGGAGATATGGGGGGATTGGGGGAGTAATGGGGGATTGGGGGGCGTTATGGGGGATTTGGGGGGTGTTATGGGGGGATGTAGGGGGATATGGGGCGATTTAGGGGGGACATGGGGCGATTTAGGGGGGACATGGGGGGATATGGGGGGATTTAGGGGGGACATGGGGGGGATATGGGGGGATTTAGGGGGGACATGGGGGGTATATGGGGGGACATGGGGGTGATATGGGGGGATTTGGGGGGGACATGGGGGGGATATGGGGGGATTTGGGGGGACATGGGGGGATATGGGGGGACATGGGGGGACATGGGGGGATTTAGGGGGGACATGGGGGGATATGGGGGGATTTAGGGGGGACATGGGGGGGATATGGGGGGATTTGGGGGGGACATGGGGTGATATGGGGGGGACATGGGATATGGGGGGATTTAGGGGGGACATGGGGGGATATGGGGGGATTTGGGGGGGACATGGGGGGGATATGGGGGAGACATGGACATGGGGTGATTTAGGGGGGACATGGGGGGGATATGGGGGGACATGGGGGGGACATGGGGGGACATGGGGGGACATGGGGGGACATGGGGGGACATGGGGGGGACATGGGGGGACATGGGGGGACATGGGGGGACATGGGGCGATTTAGGGGGGACATGGGGGGATTTGGGGGGACATGGGGGGACATGGGGGGATTTGGGGGGGACATGGGGGGGACATGGGGGGACATGGGGGGACATGGGGGGATATGGGGCGATTTAGGGGGGACATGGGGGGATTTGGGGGGGACATGGGGGGGATATGGGGGGTTACGGGGTGTTGGGGGGCGTTGGGGGGACTGGGGGGGCACTGGGGTGGGATATGGGGTTTCTGGGGGGATATGGGGCCAGGGCTGAATCTATGGGGCCAGAGCTGATTCTATGGGGTCAGGGTCCACTTGTGGGGCTGGGACTGGGTTATGGGGCCGGGCTGGTTGTGGGGCTGAATCTATGGGGCCAGGGTCCACTTGTGGGGCTGGGGCTGGTTATGGGGCTGGTTATGGGGCTGGGGCCACTTATGGGACTGGTTATGGGGCCAGGACCACTTGTGGGGCTGGCTTTGGGGCCAGGGTCCACTTGTGGGGCTGGGGCTGGTTATGGGGCCGGGGCCGGTTGTGGGGCTGGTTATGGGGCCGGGGCTACTTGTGGGGCTGGTTATGGGGCCGGGACCACTTGTGGGGCTGGGGCTGGTTATGGGGCCGGGGCCGGTTGTGGGGCTGGCTATGGGGCTGGGGCCACTTGTGGGGCTGGGGCTGGTTATGGGGCCAGGGCCGGTTGTGGGGCTGGTTATGGGGCCGGGGCAACTTGTGGGGCTGGGGCTGGTTATGGGGCCGGGGCCACTTATGGGGCTGGGGCTGGTTATGGGGCCGGAGCCGGTTGTGGGGCTGGTTACGGGGCCAGAGCCAGTTGTGGGGCTGGTTATGGGGCCGGGGCTACTTGTGGGGTTGGTTATGGGGCCGGGGCCATGTATGGGGCTGGTTATGGGGCCGGAGCCGGTTGTGGGGCCGGGGCCACTTGTGGGGCTGGTTATGGGGCCAGGGTCCACTTGTGGGGCTGGTTATGGGGCCAGGGCTAC
Organism: Oreortyx pictus; assembly: GCA_036925125.1. Lineage (NCBI taxonomy): Eukaryota > Metazoa > Chordata > Aves > Galliformes > Odontophoridae > Oreortyx > Oreortyx pictus. The sequence continues at coordinate 16,928 of JAUPFR010000419.1, read as the reverse complement.
TTGTGGGGCTGGTTATGGGGCCGGGGTCACTTGTGGGGCTGGTTATGGGGCCGGGTCCACTTATGGGGCTGGGGCTGGTTATGGTGCCAGGGCTACTTGTGGGGCTGGTTATGGGGCCACGGTCCACTTGTGGGGCTGGTAATGGGGCCATGGTCCACTTGTGGGGCTGGGGCTGGTTATGGGGCCAGGGCTACTTGTGGGGCTGGCTATGGGGCCGGGGCCGGTTGTGGGGCTGGTTATGGGGCCGGGGCCACTTATGGGGCTGGTTATGGGGCCGGAGCCGGTTGTGGGGCTGGCTATGGGGCCAGGGCCGGTTGTGGGGCTGGTGATGGGGCCGGAGCCACTTGTGGGGCTGGGGCTGGTTATGGGGCCGGGGCCGGTTGTGTGGCTGGTTATGGGGCCGGGGCTACTTGTGGGGCTGGTTATGGGGCCGGGACCACTTGTGGGGCTGGGGCTGGTTATGGGGCCGGGGCCGGTTGTGGGGCTGGCTATGGGGCTGGGGCCACTTGTGGGGCTGGGGCTGGTTATGGGGCCGGGGCCGGTTGTGGGGCTGGTTATGGGGCCGGGGCTACTTGTGGGGCTGGTTATGGGGCCGGGACCACTTGTGGGGCTGGGGCTGGTTATGGGGCCGGGGCCGGTTGTGGGGCTGTTTATGGGGCCGGGGCCCGTTGTGGGGCTGGCTATGGGGCTGGGGCCACTTGTGGGGCTGGGGCTGGTTATGGGGCCGGAGCCGGTTGTGGGGCTGGTTATGGGACCAGAGCCAGTTGTGGGGCTGGTTATGGGGCCGGGGCTACTTGTGGGGCTGGCTATGGGGCTGGGACCACTTGTGGGGCTGGTTATGGGGCCACGGTCCACTTGTGGGGCTGGGGCTGGTTATGGGGTCGGAGCCGGTTGTGGGGCTGGCTATGGGGCTGGGGCCACTTGTGGGGCTGGGACTGGTTATGGGGCCAGGGCCGGTTGTGGGGCTGGTTATGGGGCCGGAGCGACTTATGGGGCTGGGGCTGGTTATGGGGCCGGAGACAGTTGTGGGGCTGGCTATGGGGCCAGGGCTACTTGTGGGGCTGGGGCTGGTTATGGGGCTGGGGCCACTTGTGGGGCTGGTTATGGGGCTGGGGCCACTTATGGGGCTGGTTATGGGGCCGGGGCCGGTTGTGGGGCTGGCTATGGGGCCGGGGCCGGTTGTGGGGCTGGCTATGGGGCTGGGACCACTTGTGGGGCTGGTTATGGGGCCAGGGCTACTTGTGGGGCTGGTTATGGGGCTGGGGCCACTTATGGGGCTGGTTATGGGGCCGGAGCCGGTTGTGGGGCTGGTTATGGGGCCGGGGCCACTTGTGGGGCTGGTTATGGGGCCGGGGCCACTTGTGGGGCTGGCTATGGGGCCGGGGCCGGTTGTGGGGCTGGCTATGGGGCTGGGGCCACTTGTGGGGCTGGTTATGGGGCCGGGGCTACTTGTGGGGCTGGTTATGGGGCCGGGGCCACTTATGGGGCTGGTTAAGGGGCCGGGGCCGGTTGTGGGGCTGGCTATGGGGCCGGGGCCACTTATGGGGCTGGGGCTGGTTATGGGGCCGGAGCCGGTTGTGGGGCTGGTTATGGGGCCAGGGCTACTTGTGGGGCTGGTTATGGGGCCGGGGCCACTTGTGGGGCTGGCTATGGGGCCGGGGCCGGTTGTGGGGCTGGCTATGGGGCTGGGGCCACTTGTGGGGCTGGTTATGGGGCCGGGGCTACTTGTGGGGCTGGTTATGGGGCCGGGGCCACTTATGGGGCTGGTTAAGGGGCCGGGGCCGGTTGTGGGGCTGGTTATGGGGCCGGGGCCACTTATGGGGCTGGGGCTGGTTATGGGGTGGGGCCACTTGTGGGGCTGGTTATGGGGCCAGGGCTACTTGTGGGGCTGTTTATGGGGCCGGGGCCACTTATGGGGCTGGAGCCGGTTGTGGGGCTGGCTATGGGGCCGGGGCCACTTATGGGGCTGGTTATGGGGCCGGAGCCGGTTGTGGGGCTGGCTATGGGGCCGGGGCCACTTGTGGGGCTGGCTATGGGGCCGGGGCCACTTGTGGGGCAGCTGACCGATGCCGTAGGTGACGCGCACGGGGGCGGTGCGGCTGAGCAGCCCCACACCGCTGTACCCCGCGCGCCCCACGGCGCCGCTCCAGTAGCGGTGGGGCAGAAGGGACAACTCCTCCAGCGCCGGCGGCAGCGCCTCCGCCCCACACTTGGTCTCCTGCACGCACAGCACGTCCGGCGCCTCCGCCTGCACCCACTGCGGGACCCACAGCGACCCATAGCGACCCACAGCGACCCACAGCGACCCACAGCGACCCATAGAGAGACAGAGAGACCCACAGCGGGACCCACAGCGACCCATAGCGACCCACAGCGACCCATAGAGACCCACAGCAACCCACAGCGACCCACAGCGACACATAGAGACCCACAGCGGGACCCATAGCGCCTCTGCCCCATAGCGCCTCCGCCCCACACTTGGTCTCCTGCACGCACAGCACGTCCGGCGCCTCCGCCTGCACCCATTGCGGGACCCACAGCGACCCATAGCGACCCACAGCGACCCATAGAGAGACAGAGAGACCCACAGCGACCCATAGCGACCCACAGCGACCCATAGAGACCCACAGCGACCCATAGAGAGACAGAGAGACCCACAGCGACCCACAGCGACCCACAGCGACCCACAGAGAGCCAGAGAGACCCACAGCGACCCACAGTGACCCATAGCGACCCACAGCGACCCATAGAGACCCACAGCGACCCACAGCGACCCACAGCGCCTCTGCCCCATAGCGCCTCCGCCCCACACTTGGTCTCCTGCACGCACAGCACGTCCGGCGCCTCCGCCTGCACCCACTGCGGGACCCACAGCGACCCATAGCGACCCACAGCGACCCACAGCGACCCATGGCGACCCACAGCGACCCATAGCGACCCACAGCGACCCATAGAGACCCACAGCGACCCACAGCGACCCACAGCGCCTCTGCCCCATAGCGCCTCCGCCCCACACTTGGTCTCCTGCACGCACAGCACGTCCGGCGCCTCCGCCTGCACCCACTGCGGGACCCACAGCGACCCATAGCGACCCACAGCGACCCACAGCGACCCACAGCGACCCATAGAGAGACAGAGAGACCCACAGCGGGACCCACAGCGACCCATAGCGACCCACAGCGACCCATAGAGACCCACAGCAACCCACAGCGACCCACAGCGACACATAGAGACCCACAGCGGGACCCATAGCGCCTCTGCCCCATAGCGCCTCCGCCCCACACTTGGTCTCCTGCACGCACAGCACGTCCGGCGCCTCCGCCTGCACCCATTGCGGGACCCACAGCGACCCATAGCGACCCACAGCGACCCATAGAGAGACAGAGAGACCCACAGCGACCCATAGCGACCCACAGCGACCCATAGAGACCCACAGCGACCCATAGAGAGACAGAGAGACCCACAGCGACCCACAGCGACCCACAGCGACCCACAGAGAGCCAGAGAGACCCACAGCGACCCACAGTGACCCATAGCGACCCACAGCGACCCATAGAGACCCACAGCGACCCACAGCGACCCACAGCGCCTCTGCCCCATAGCGCCTCCGCCCCACACTTGGTCTCCTGCACGCACAGCACGTCCGGCGCCTCCGCCTGCACCCACTGCGGGACCCACAGCGACCCATAGCGACCCACAGCGACCCACAGCGACCCATGGCGACCCACAGCGACCCATAGCGACCCACAGCGACCCATAGAGACCCACAGCGACCCACAGCGACCCACAGCGCCTCTGCCCCATAGCGCCTCCGCCCCACACTTGGTCTCCTGCACGCACAGCACGTCCGGCGCCTCCGCCTGCACCCACTGCGGGACCCACAGCGACCCATAGCGACCCACAGCGACCCACAGCGACCCACAGCGACCCATAGAGAGACAGAGAGACCCACAGCGGGACCCACAGCGACCCATAGCGACCCACAGCGACCCATAGAGACCCACAGCAACCCACAGCGACCCACAGCGACACATAGAGACCCACAGCGGGACCCATAGCGCCTCTGCCCCATAGCGCCTCCGCCCCACACTTGGTCTCCTGCACGCACAGCACGTCCGGCGCCTCCGCCTGCACCCATTGCGGGACCCACAGCGACCCATAGCGACCCACAGCGACCCATAGAGAGACAGAGAGACCCACAGCGACCCATAGCGACCCACAGCGACCCATAGAGACCCACAGCGACCCATAGAGAGACAGAGAGACCCACAGCGACCCACAGCGACCCACAGCGACCCACAGAGAGCCAGAGAGACCCACAGCGACCCACAGTGACCCATAGCGACCCACAGCGACCCATAGAGACCCACAGCGACCCACAGCGACCCACAGCGCCTCTGCCCCATAGCGCCTCCGCCCCACACTTGGTCTCCTGCACGCACAGCACGTCCGGCGCCTCCGCCTGCACCCACTGCGGGACCCACAGCGACCCATAGCGACCCACAGCGACCCACAGCGACCCATGGCGACCCACAGCGACCCATAGCGACCCACAGCGACCCATAGAGACCCACAGCGACCCACAGCGACCCACAGCGCCTCTGCCCCATAGCGCCTCCGCCCCACACTTGGTCTCCTGCACGCACAGCACGTCCGGCGCCTCCGCCTGCACCCACTGCGGGACCCACAGCGACCCATAGCGACCCACAGCGACCCACAGCGACCCACAGAGAGACAGAGAGACCCACAGCGACCCACAGCGACCCATAGAGACCCACAGCGACCCACAGCGACACATAGAGACCCACAGCGGGACCCACAGCGACCCATAGAGAGACAGAGAGACCCACAGCGACCCACAGAGAGCCAGAGAGACCCACAGCGACCCATAGAGAGACAGAGAGACCCACAGCGACCCATAGCGACCCACAGCGACCCATAGCGACCCACAGTGACCCATAGCGACCCACAGCGACCCATAGCGACCCACAGCGACCCATAGAGACCCACAGCGACCCATAGCGACCCACAGCGACCCATAGCGACCCACAGTGACCCATAGCGACCCACAGCGACCCACAGCGGGACCCACAGCGACCCATAGAGACCCACAGCGACCCATAGCGACCCATAGCAGGACCCACAGCGACCCATAGAGAGCCACAGCGACCCATAGCGACCCACAGCGACCCACAGCGACCCATAGAGAGACAGAGAGACCCACAGCGACCCACAGCGACCCACAGCGACCCACAGCGGGACCCACAGTGACCCACAGCGACCCACAGCGACCCACAGCGGGACCCACAGCGACCCATAGCGACCCATAGAGAGACAGAGAGACCCACAGCGACCCACAGCGACCCATAGAGACCCACAGCGACCCACAGCGACACATAGAGACCCACAGCGGGACCCACAGCGACCCATAGAGAGACAGAGAGACCCACAGCGACCCACAGAGAGCCAGAGAGACCCACAGCGACCCATAGAGAGACAGAGAGACCCACAGCGACCCATAGCGACCCACAGCGACCCATAGCGACCCACAGTGACCCATAGCGACCCACAGCGACCCATAGCGACCCACAGCGACCCATAGAGACCCACAGCGACCCACAGCGACCCACAGCGCCTCTGCCCCATAGCGCCTCCGCCCCACACTTGGTCTCCTGCACGCACAGCACGTCCGGCGCCTCCGCCTGCACCCACTGCGGGACCCACAGCGACCCATAGCGACCCACAGCGACCCACAGCGGGACCCACAGCGACCCATAGAGACCCACAGCGACCCATAGCGACCCATAGCAGGACCCACAGCGACCCATAGAGAGCCACAGCGACCCATAGCGACCCACAGCGACCCACAGCGACCCATAGAGAGACAGAGAGACCCACAGCGACCCACAGCGACCCACAGCGACCCACAGCGGGACCCACAGTGACCCACAGCGACCCACAGCGACCCACAGCGGGACCCACAGCGACCCATAGCGACCCATAGAGAGACAGAGAGACCCACAGCGACCCACAGCGACCCACAGCGACCCACAGACAGCCAGAGAGACCCACAGTGACCCACAGCGACCCACAGCGACCCACAGCGACCCATAGCGACCCACAGCGGGACCCACAGCGACCCATAGCGACCCACAGCAACCCATGGCGACCCACAGCGACCCATAGAGACCCACAGCGACCCATGGCGACCCACAGCGACCCATAGCAACCCACAGCGACCCATGGCGACCCACAGCGACCCATAGAGACCCACAGCGACCCATAGAGAGCCAGAGAGACCCACTGCGGGACCCACAGCGACCCATAGCGACCCACAGCGACCCATGGCGACCCACAGCAACCCATAGAGACCCACAGCGACCCACAGCGACCCACAGCGACCCATAGCGACCCACAGCGACCCACAGCGACCCATAGCGACCCACAGCGCCTCTGCCCCATAGCGCCTCCGCCCCACACTTGGTCTCCTGCACGCACAGCACGTCCGGCGCCTCGGCCTGCACCCACTGCGGGACCCACAGCGACCCATAGCGACCCACAGCGACCCACAGCGACCCATAGAGAGACAGAGAGACCCACAGCGACCCACAGCGACCCACAGCGACCCACAGCGCCTCTGCCCCATAGCGCCTCCGCCCCACACTTGGTCTCCTGCACGCACAGCACGTCCGGCGCCTCCGCCTGCACCCACTGCGGGACCCACAGCGACCCATAGCGACCCACAGCGACCCACAGCGACCCATAGAGAGACAGAGAGACCCACAGCGACCCACAGCGACCCATAGAGACCCACAGCGACCCATAGAGAGCCAAAGAGACCCACAGCGACCCACAGCAACCCACAGCGACCCACAGCGACCCACAGCGGGACCCACAGCGACCCATAGAGAGACAGAGAGACCCACTGCGACCCACAGCGACCCATAGTGGGACCCACAGCGACCCATAGCGACCCACAGCGACCCACAGCGGGACCCACAGCAACCCACAGAGAGCCAGAGAGACCCACAGCGACCCATAGAGAGACAGAGAGACCCACAGCGACCCATAGAGAGACAGAGAGACCCACAGTAGAGAGACAGAGAGACCCACAGCGACCCACAGCGACCCACAGCGACCCACAGAGAGCCAGAGAGACCCACAGCGACCCATAGAGAGACAGAGAGACCCACAGCGGGACCCACAGCGACCCATAGCGACCCACAGCGACCCATAGCGACCCACAGCGACCCACAGCGGGACCCACAGCGACCCATAGCGACCCACAGCGACCCACAGCGGGACCCACAGCGACCCATAGAGAGACAGAGAGACCCACTGCGGGACCCACAGCGACCCATAGCGACCCACAGCGACCCATAGAGACCCACAGCGACCCATGGCGACCCACAGCGACCCACAGCAACCCATGGCGACCCACAGCGACCCACAGCGACCCACAGCGACCCACAGCGACCCACAGCGCCTCTGCCCCATAGCGCCTCCGCCCCACACTTGGTCTCCTGCACGCACAGCACGTCCGGCGCCTCCGCCTGCACCCACTGCGGGACCCACAGCGACCCATAGCGACCCACAGCGACCCACAGCGACCCATAGAGAGACAGAGAGACCCACAGCGACCCATAGCGACCCACAGCGACCCACAGCGCCTCTGCCCCATAGCGCCTCCGCCCCACACTTGGTCTCCTGCACGCACAGCACGTCCGGCGCCTCCGCCTGCACCCACTGCGGGACCCACAGCGACCCATAGCGACCCACAGCGACCCACAGCGACCCACAGCGACCCATAGCGACCCACAGCGACCCATAGCGACCCACAGCGACCCATAGAGAGACAGAGAGACCCACAGCGACCCATAGTGACCCATAGCGGGACCCATAGAGAGACAGAGAGAGACAGAGAGACCCACAGCGACCCATAGCGACCCACAGCGACCCATAGAGAGACAGAGAGACCCACAGCGACCCATAGCGACCCACAGCGACCCACAGCGGGACCCACAGTGACCCACAGCGACCCACAGCGACCCATAGAGAGAAAGAGAGACCCACAGCGACCCATAGCGACCCACAGCGACCCATAGCGACCCACAGCGACCCACAGCGCCTCTGCCCCATAGCGCCTCCGCCCCACACTTGGTCTCCTGCACGCACAGCACGTCCGGCGCCTCCGCCTGCACCCACTGCGGGACCCACAGCGACCCATAGCGACCCACAGCGACCCACAGCGACCCATAGAGAGACAGAGAGACCCACAGCGACCCACAGCGACCCATAGAGACCCACAGCGACCCATAGAGAGCCAAAGAGACCCACAGCGACCCACAGCAACCCACAGCGACCCACAGCGACCCACAGCGGGACCCACAGCGACCCATAGAGAGACAGAGAGACCCACTGCGACCCACAGCGACCCATAGTGGGACCCACAGCGACCCATAGCGACCCACAGCGACCCACAGCGGGACCCACAGCAACCCACAGAGAGCCAGAGAGACCCACAGCGACCCATAGAGAGACAGAGAGACCCACAGCGGGACCCACAGCGACCCATAGCGACCCACAGCGACCCATAGCGACCCACAGCGACCCACAGCGGGACCCACAGCGACCCATAGCGACCCACAGCGACCCACAGCGGGACCCACAGCGACCCATAGAGAGACAGAGAGACCCACAGCGGGACCCACAGCGACCCATAGCGACCCACAGCGACCCATAGCGACCCACAGCGACCCACAGCGGGACCCACAGCGACCCATAGCGACCCACAGCGACCCACAGCGGGACCCACAGCGACCCATAGAGAGACAGAGAGACCCACTGCGGGACCCACAGCGACCCATAGCGACCCACAGCGACCCATAGAGACCCACAGCGACCCATGGCGACCCACAGCGACCCACAGCAACCCATGGCGACCCACAGCGACCCACAGCGACCCACAGCGACCCACAGCGCCTCTGCCCCATAGCGCCTCCGCCCCACACTTGGTCTCCTGCACGCACAGCACGTCCGGCGCCTCCGCCTGCACCCACTGCGGGACCCACAGCGACCCATAGCGACCCACAGCGACCCACAGCAGGACCCACAGCGACCCATAGAGAGACAGAGAGACCCACAGCGACCCACAGCGACCCACAGCGACCCATAGAGAGACAGAGAGACCCACAGCGACCCATAGCGACCCACAGCGACCCACAGCAGGACCCACAGCGACCCATAGAGAGACAGAGAGACCCACAGCGACCCACAGCGACCCACAGCGACCCATAGAGAGACAGAGAGACCCACAGCGACCCATAGCGACCCACAGCGACCCACAGCGGGACCCACAGCGACCCATAGAGAGACAGAGAGACCCACAGCGACCCATAGCGACCCACAGCGACCCACAGCGACCCATAGCGACCCATAGCAACCCAGACCCATAGCGCCTCTGCTCCATAGCAACCCAGACACACAGAGTTCACCCCATAGACCCCACAGCCCCGCTCCGGCCCCATAACCCCACAGACCCCACAGACCCCACTGACCCCAAAGTCCCCACTGACCCCAAAGTCCCCACAGACCCCACTGACCCCAAAGTCCCCACTGACCCCACTGACCCCACAGACCCCACTGACCCCATAACCCCGCTGACCCCATAACCCCGCTGACCCCATAACCCCACAGACCCCATGACCCCATAACCCCGCTGACCCCATAACCCCGCTGACCCCATAGACCCCGCTGACCCCACTGACCCCATAAACCCACTGACCCCATAACCCCATAGACCCCACTGACCCCATAACCCCACTGACCCCATAGACCCCACTGACCCCATAACCCCATAGACCCCACAGACCCCATGACCCCACAGACCCCACAGACCCCATAGACCCCACTGACCCCACAGACCCCACTGACCCCATAACCCCGCTGACCCCATAGACCCCACTGACCCCATAACCCCACTGACCCCACAGACCCCACAGACCCCATAACCCCGCTGACCCCACTGACTCCACAGACCCCACTGACCCCATGACCCCATAACCCCGCTGACCCCACAGACCCCACAGACCCCACTGACCCCATAACCCCGCTGACCCCATAGATCCCATGACCCCGCTGACCCCATAACTCCGCGGACCCCACTGACCCCACAGACCCCACTGACCCCATAACCCCGCTGACCCCACAGACCCCACAGACCCCACAGACCCCACTGACCCCATAACCCCGCTGACCCCACTGACCCCACAGACCCCATAAACCCCACTGACCCCATAACCCCGCTGACCCCATAGACCCCACTGACCCCATGACCCCACAGACCCCACTGACCCCATAACCCCGCTGACCCCACTGACCCCACAGACCCCATAAACCCCACAGACCCCATAGACACCACTGACCCCATAACCCCATAGACCCCACAGACCCCATAGACCCCACTGACCCCATAACCCCGCTGACCCCACAGACCCCACTGACCCCATAACCCCACTGACCCCATAACCCCTCTGACCCCATAGACCCCACTGACCCCATAACCCCGCTGACCCCACAGACCCCACAGACCCCACTGACCCCATAACCCCGCTGACCCCACTGACCCCACAGACCCCATAAACCCCACTGACCCCATAACCCCGCTGACCCCACAGACCCCACAGACCCCACTGACCCCATAACCCCGCTGACCCCACAGACCCCATAAACCCCACTGACCCCATAACCCCGCTGACCCCATAGACCCCATGACCCCACAGACCCCACTGACCCCATAACCCCGCTGACCCCATAACCCCACAGACCCCGCTGACCCCATAACCCCACAGACCCCACTGACCCCATAACCCCGCTGACCCCGCTGACCCCATAACCCCGCGGACCCCGTACCTGCAGTCCCCCTTTGCGGACCCACGCTCGGATCCCGTCCACGTTCCACGAGGTGACCTTGAAGTTATAGGGTCGCCCCTCGGCCGTCTCCTCCCGCACCGGGGGGTCCTCGTATGGGGCGCCCTCATCTCGGGGGCACTTCGGGGCCGCCGCTCCTGACCCCAAAAGCCAACGGGGTCGGACCCACTGGGACCCCGCAAAAACCCATACAGACCCCATAGGGACCCATAAAACCCATAGGGACCCCATAAACCCACAGGGACCCCATAAACCCACAGGGACCCCATACAAACCCATAGGGACCCATAGAGACCCCATAAGGACCCATAGAGACCCCATAAGGACCCCAGAAGGACCCATAGAGACCCCATAGGGACCCATAAAACCCATAGGGACCCCATAAACCCACAGGGACCCCATAAAAACCCATACAGACCCCATAGGGACCCATAGAGACCCCATAGGGACCCATAAAACCCATAGGGACCCCATAAACCCACAGGGACCCCATAAACCCACAGGGACCCCATAAAAACCCATAGAGACCCCATAGGGACCCATAAAACCCATAGGGACCCCATAAACCCACAGGGACCCCATACAAACCCATAGGGACCCATAGAGACCCCATAAGGACCCATAGAGACCCCATAAGGACCCCAGAAGGACCCATAGGGACCCCATAGAGACCCATAAAACCCATAGGGACCCCATAAACCCACAGGGACCCCATAAACCCACAGGGACCCCATAAAAACCCATAGAGACCCCATAGGGACCCATAAAACCCATAGGGACCCCATAAACCCACAGGGACCCCATAAAAACCCAGAGAGACCCCATAGGGACCCATAAAACCCATAGGGACCCCATAAACCCACAGGGACCCCATAAAAACCCATAGGGACCCATAGAGACCCCATAAGGACCCATAGAGACCCCATAAGGACCCCAGAAGGACCCATAGAGACCCCATAGGGACCCATAAAACCCATAGGGACCCCATAAACCCACAGGGACCCCATAAAAACCCATACAGACCCCATAGGGACCCATACAGACCCCATAGGGACCCATAAAACCCATAGGGACCCCATAAACCCACAGGGACCCCATAAACCCACAGGGACCCCATAAAAACCCATAGAGACCCCATAGGGACCCATAAAACCCATAGGGACCCCATAAACCCACAGGGACCCCATAAACCCACAGGGACCCCATAAAAACCCACAGGGACCCCATAGGGACCCACAAAACCCGTAGGGACCCCATAAACCCACAGGGACCCCATAAAAACCCATACAGACCCCATAGGGACCCATAAAACCCATAGAGACCCCATAAACCCACAGGGACCCCATAAAAACCCATAGAGACCCCATAGGGACCCATAAAACCCATAGGGACCCCATAAACCCACAGGGACCCCATAAAAACCCATACAGACCCCATAGGGACCCATAAAACCCACAGGGACCCCATAAACCCACAGGGACCCCATAAAAACCCATACAGACCCCATAGGGACCCATAAAACCCATAGGGACCCCATAAACCCACAGGGACCCCATAAAAACCCATACAGACCCCATAGGGTCCCATAAAACCCATAGGGACCCCATAAACCCACAGGGACCCCATAAAAACCCATAGAGACCCCATAGGGACCCATAAAACCCATAGGGACCCCATAAACCCACAGGGACCCCATAAAAATACATAGGGACCCCACAGAGACCCCACAGTGCCCCATAGAGACTCACCCTGCCCCATAGCGCCCCATAGAGACCCCACAGTGCCCCACAGAGACCCCACAGCGCCCCATAGAGACTCACCCTGCCCCATAGAGCCCCATAGAGACCCCACAGCGCCCCATGGAGACCCCACAGCGCCCCATAGAGACCCCACAGCGCCCCATAGAGACTCGCCCTGCCCCATAGAGCCCCATAGAGACCCCACAGCGCCCCATAGAGACTCACTCTGCCCCATAGAGCCCCATAGAGACCCCACAGCGCCCCATGGAGACCCCACAGCGCCCCATAGAGACTCACCCTGCCCCATAGAGACCCCACAGCGCCCCATAGAGACCCCACAGCGCCCCATAGAGACTCGCCCTGCCCCACAGGGACCCCATAGCGCCGCAGCCCGCCCCATAGCACCCCATAGAGACCCCACAGCGCCCCATAGAGACCCCACAGCGCCCCATAGAGACTCGCCCTGCCCCATAGAGCCCCATAGAGACCCCACAGCGCCCCATAGAGACTCACTCTGCCCCATAGAGCCCCATAGAGACCCCACAGCGCCCCATGGAGACCCCACAGCGCCCCATAGAGACCCCACAGCGCCCCATAGAGACTCGCCCTGCCCCACAGGGACCCCATAGCGCCGCAGCCCGCCCCATAGCGCCCCATAGCCGCCCTCCCCGCCCCATAGAGACCCCACAGAGACCCCACAGTGCCCCATAGAGACCCCATAGAGACCCCACAGAGACCCCACAGCGCCCCATAGAGACCCCACAGTGCCCCATAGAGACTCACCCTGCCCCATAGAGACCCCACAGCGCCCCATAGAGACTCACCCTGCCCCATAGACCCCACAGAGACCCCACAGTGCCCCACAGAGACTCACCCTGCCCCATAGAGCCCCATAGAGACCCCACAGTGCCCCACAGAGACCCCACAGTGCCCCACAAAGACCCCACAGCGCCCCATAGAGACTCGCCCTGCCCCACAGGGACCCCATAGCGCCGCAGCCCGCCCCATAGCGACCCATAGAGACCCCACAGCGCCCCATAGAGACCCCACAGCGCCCCATAGAGACTCACCCTGCCCCATAGAGCCCCATAGAGACCCCACAGCGCCCCATAGAGACTCACCCTGCCCCATAGAGCCCCATAGAGACCCCACAGCGCCCCATAGAGACTCACTCTGCCCCATAGAGCCCCATAGAGACCCCACAGTGCCCCATGGAGACCCCACAGCGCCCCATAGAGACTCACCCTGCCCCATAGAGACCCCACAGCGCCCCATAGAGACCCACAGCGCCCCATAGAGACTCGCCCTGCCCCACAGGGACCCCATAGCGCCGCAGCCCGCCCCATAGCGCCCCATAGCCGCCCTCCCCGCCCCATAGAGACCCCACAGAGACCCCACAGTGCCCCATAGAGACCCCACAGTGCCCCACAGAGACCCCACAGCGCCCCATAGAGACTCACCCTGCCCCATAGAGCCCCATAGAGACCCCACAGCGCCCCATGGAGACCCCACAGCGCCCCATAGAGACCCCAGAGCGCCCCAGAGATTCACTCAGCCCCAGAGAGCCCCATAGAGACCCCACAGTGCCCCATAGAGACCCCACAGTGCCCCACAGAGACCCCAGAGCGCCCCATAGAGACTCGCCCTGCCCCACAGGGACCCCCTAGCGCCGCAGCCCGCCCCATAGCGCCCCATAGAGACTCACCCTGCCCCATAGAGACCCCACAGCGCCCCATAGAGACTCGCCCTGCCCCACAGGGACCCCCTAGCGCCGCAGCCCGCCCCATAGCGCCCCATAGAGACTCACCCTGCCCCATAGAGACCCCACAGCGCCCCATAGAGACTCGCCCTGCCCCACAGGGACCCCATAGCGCCGCAGCCCGCCCCATAGCGCCCCATAGCCGCCCTCCCCGCCCCATAGAGACCCCACAGAGACCCCACAGTGCCCCATAGAGACCCCATAGAGACCCCACAGAGACCCCACAGTGCCCCACAGAGACCCCACAGCGCCCCATAGAGACTCACCCTGCCCCATAGAGCCCCATAGAGACCCCACAGCGCCCCACAGAGACCCCACAGCGCCCCATAGAGACTCACCCTGCCCCATAGAGACCCCACAGCACCCCATAGAGACTCGCCCTGCCCCACAGGGACCCCCTAGCGCCGCAGCCCGCCCCATAGCGCCCCATAGAGACCCCACAGCGCCCCATAGAGACCCCACAGCGCCCCATAGAGACTCATCCTGCCCCATAGAGCCCCATAGAGACCCCACAGCGCCCCATAGAGACCCCACAGCGCCCCATAGAGACTCATCCTGCCCCATAGCGCCCCATAGAGACCCCACAGTACCCCACAGAGACCCCACAGCGCCCCATAGAGACTCACCCTGCCCCATAGAGACCCCACAGAGACCCCGCAGTGCCCCACAGAGACCCCACAGCGCCCCATAGAGACCCCACAGCGCCCCATAGAGACTCACTCAGCCCCAGAGAGCCCCATAGAGACCCCACAGTGCCCCATAGAGACCCCACAGTGCCCCACAGAGACCCCAGAGCGCCCCATAGAGACTCGCCCTGCCCCACAGGGACCCCCTAGCGCCGCAGCCCGCCCCATAGCGCCCCATAGAGACTCACCCTGCCCCATAGAGACCCCACAGCGCCCCATAGAGACTCGCCCTGCCCCACAGGGACCCCCTAGCGCCGCAGCCCGCCCCATAGCGCCCCATAGAGACTCACCCTGCCCCATAGAGACCCCACAGCGCCCCATAGAGACTCGCCCTGCCCCACAGGGACCCCATAGCGCCGCAGCCCGCCCCATAGCGCCCCATAGCCGCCCTCCCCGCCCCATAGAGACCCCACAGAGACCCCACAGTGCCCCATAGAGACCCCATAGAGACCCCACAGAGACCCCACAGTGCCCCACAGAGACCCCACAGCGCCCCATAGAGACTCACCCTGCCCCATAGAGCCCCATAGAGACCCCACAGCGCCCCACAGAGACCCCACAGCGCCCCATAGAGACTCACCCTGCCCCATAGAGACCCCACAGCACCCCATAGAGACTCGCCCTGCCCCACAGGGACCCCCTAGCGCCGCAGCCCGCCCCATAGCGCCCCATAGAGACCCCACAGCGCCCCATAGAGACCCCACAGCGCCCCATAGAGACTCATCCTGCCCCATAGAGCCCCATAGAGACCCCACAGCGCCCATAGAGACCCCACAGCGCCCCATAGAGACTCATCCTGCCCCATAGCGCCCCATAGAGACCCCACAGTACCCCACAGAGACCCCACAGCGCCCCATAGAGACTCACCCTGCCCCATAGAGACCCCACAGAGACCCCGCAGTGCCCCACAGAGACCCCACAGCGCCCCATAGAGACCCCACAGCGCCCCATAGAGACTCACTCAGCCCCAGAGAGCCCCATAGAGACCCCACAGTGCCCCATAGAGACCCCACAGTGCCCCACAGAGACCCCACAGCGCCCCATAGAGACTCGCCCTGCCCCACAGGGACCCCATAGCGCCGCAGCCCGCCCCATAGCGCCCCATAGAGACCCCACAGCACCCCATAGAGACTCACCCTGCCCCATAGAGCCCCATAGAGACCCCACAGCGCCCCATGGAGACCCCACAGCGCCCCATAGAGACTCGCCCTGCCCCACAGGGACCCCCTAGCGCCGCAGCCCGCCCCATAGCGCCCCATAGCCGCCCTCCCCGCCCCACAGGGCGGACGCACCGCCGTCCTCGCCCTTCTTGCTCCGTTTCGGCATCCCGCCCGCCAACCGCGTGCGTGCCCCACACCCCCCCACGGCGGAAGTGGAAGTGACGTCACGGGTGGGGAGGGGGGGGGGGAGGGGGGGGAGGGGGGGGAGGGGGGGAGGGGGGGACCCCCCGAGAACAAAAACTACAAAAAAAAAAAAGGGGGGGGGGAGGGGCGCCGGAAGTGATGTCACGCGGAGAGGAAAGGGGGGAGGGAATAAGGGGAGGGGCGGGGGGGGGGGAAGGTGGGAAGGGGGAGGGGGGGAGGGGAGGTGTGGGGGGGAGGGGGAAGGGGGGGGGCGGGGACGGGGGGGGAGGGGTTGGGGGAGGGGAGGGGTGGGGGGCGGAGAGGGGGCGGGGGGGAGGGGGGGGGGATGGGGACGGGGACGGGGTGGGGTGGGGGGGGGGTGGGGGGGAGGGGAGGGGGAGGGGGGGAAAGGGAGGGGGAGGGGAGGAGGGGGGAGGGGGGAGGGGAGGCGCCGGAAGAGGGTTTAGTAATG
>JAUPFR010000418.1:0-23330 GCA_036925125.1 Oreortyx pictus | reverse complement strand
GGAGAGGAGTGGAGTGGAGTGGAGTGGAGTGGAGTGGTGTGGTGTTGAGTGGAGTGGAGAGGAGTGGAGTGGAGTGGAGTGGAGAAGAGTGGAGTGGAGTGGAGTGGAGTGGAGTGGAGTGGAGTGGAGTGGAGTGGAGTGGAGTGGAGAGGTGTGATGTTGAGTGGAGAGGAGTGGAGTGGAGTGGTGTTGAGTGGAGAGGAGTGGAGTGGAGTGGAGTGGAGTGGAGTGAGTGGAGTGGTGTGGAGTGGAGTGGAGTGGAGTGGAGTGGAGTGGAGGAGGAGTGGAGTGGAGTGGAGTACAGTGGAGTGGAGTGGTGTTGAGTGGAGTGGAGAAGAGTGGAGTGGTGTTGAGTGGAGAGGAGTGGAGAGGAGTGGAGTGGAGTGGAGAGGAGTGGAGTGGAGTGGAGTGGAGTGGAGTGGTGGTGTGTTGAGTGGAGTGGAGAGGAGTGGAGTGGAGTGGTGAGGAGTGGAGTGGAGTGAGTGGAGTGGAGTGGTGTGGTGTGGTGTTGAGTGGAGTGGAGAGGAGTGGAGTGGAGTGGAGTGGAGTAGAGTGGAGTGGAGTGGAGTGGAGTGGAGTGGTGTGGTGTTGAGTGGAGTGGAGAGGAGTGGTGTGGAGTGGAGTGGAGTGGAGTGTGTGGAGTGGAGTGGAGTGGAGTGGAGTGGTGTGGAGTGGTGTGGAGTGGAGAGGGTGTGGTGTGAGTGGAGTGGAGTGAGTGGAGTGGAGTGGAGTGGGTGGAGTGGTGGAGTGGAGTGGAGGTGGAGTGGAGTGGTGTGGTGTTGAGTGGAGTGGAGTGGAGTGGAGTGGTGTTGTGTGGTGTGGAGGGGTGGGTGTGAGTGGAGTGGGAGTGAGTGGTGGGAGTGGAGTGGAGTGGAGTGGAGTGGAGTGGGTGGTGGAGTGGAGTGGAGTGGGGTGTGGGTGTTGAGTGGTGTGGAGAGGAGTGGAGTGGAGTGGTGTGGGTGGAGTGGTGGGGTGTGAGTGGAGTGGAGGGAGTGGAGTGGAGTGGAGTGGAGTGGTGGTGGTGTGGTGGAGTGGGAGGAGTGGAGTGGAGTGGAGTGGAGTGGAGTGGGTGTAGAGTGTGAGTGGAGTGGAGTGGAGTGGGAGTGGAGTGGAGTGGTGGAGTGGTGTGGTGTTGGAGTGGAGTGGAGTGGAGTGGAGTGGAGTGGAGTGGAGTGGAGTGGTGGTGGAGTGGAGTGGAGTGGAGTGGAGTGGAGTGGAGTGGACTGGAGTGGAGTGGTGTTGAGTGGAGAGGAGTGGAGTGGAGTGGAGTGGAGTGGAGTGGAGTGGAGTGGAGTGGTGTTGAGTGGAGTGGAGAAGAGTGTAGTGGAGTGGAGTGGACTGGAGTGGACTGGAGTGGACAGGAGAGGTGTGGTGTTGAGTGGAGAGGAGTGGTGTGGAGTGGAGTAGAGTGGAGTGGAGTGGTGTTGAGTGGAGAGGAGTGGAGTGGAGTGGAGTGGAGAAGAGTGGAGTGGACTGGAGTGGACTGGAGTGGACTGGAGTGGAGTGGTGTTGAGTGGAGAGGAGTGGAGTGGAGTGGTGTTGAGTGGAGTGGAGTGGAGAAGAGTGGAGTGGAGTGGAGTGGACTGGAGTGGACTGGAGAGGTGTGATGTTGAGTGGAGAGGAGTGGAGTGGAGTGGAGTAGAGTTGAGTGGAGTGGTGTTGAGTGTAGAGGAGTGTAGTGGAGTGGAGTGGAGTGGAGTGGAGTGGAGAAGAGTGGAGTGGTGTTGAGAGGAGAGGAGTGGAGTGGAGTGGAGTGGAGTGGAGTGGAGTGGAGTGGAGTGGAGTGGAGTGGAGAGGTGTGGTGTTGAGTGGAGTGGAGTGGAGTGGAGAGGAGTAGAGTGGAGTGGAGTGGAGTGGAATGGAGTGGAGTGGAGTGGAGAGGTGTGGTGTTGAGTGGAGAGGAGTGGAGTGGAGAGGAGTGGAGTGGAGTGGAGTGGAGAGGAGTGGAGTGGAGTGGAGTGGAGTGGAGAGGTGTGGTGTTGAGTGGAGTGGAGTGGAGTAGAGTGGAGTGGAGTGGAGTGGAGTGGAGTGGAGTGGAGAGGAGTGGAGTGGAGTGGAGTGGAGTGGAGTGGAGTGGAGTGGAGTGGAGTGGAGAGGTGTGGTGTTGAGTGGAGTGGAGTGGAGTGGAGTGGAGAGGAGTGGAGTGGAGTGGAGAGGAGTGGAGTGGAGTGGAGTGGAGTGGAGTGGAGTGGAGTGGAGTGGAGTGGAGTGGAGAGGAGTGGAGTGGAGTGGAGTACAGTGGAGTGGAGTGGTGTTGAGTGGAGTGGAGAAGAGTGGAGTGGTGTTGAGTGGAGAGGAGTGGAGAGGAGTGGAGTGGAGTGGAGTGGAGTGGAGTGGAGAAGAGTGGAGTGGACTGGAGTGGACTGGAGTGGAGTGGTGTTGAGTGGAGAGGAGTGGAGTGGAGTGGAGTGGAGTGGAGTGGAGTGGAGTGGAGTGGAGTGGTGTTGAGTGGAGTGGTGTTGAGTGGAGTGGAGAAGAGTGTAGTGGAGTGGAGTGGACTGGAGTGGACTGGAGTGGACAGGAGAGGTGTGGTGTTGAGTGGAGAGGAGTGGAGTGGAGTGGAGTAGAGTGGAGTGGAGTGGTGTTGAGTGGAGAGGAGTGGAGTGGAGTGGAGTGGAGAAGAGTGGAGTGGACTGGAGTGGACTGGATTAGACTGGAGTGGAGTAGTGTTGAGTGGAGAGGAGTGGAGTGGAGTGGAGTGGAGTGGAGTGGAGTGGAGTGGAGTGGAGTGGAGTGGTGTTGAGTGGAGTGGTGTTGAGTGGAGTGGAGAAGAGTGTAGTGGAGTGGAGTGGACTGGAGTGGACTGGAGTGGACAGGAGAGGTGTGGTGTTGAGTGGAGAGGAGTGGAGTGGAGTGGAGTAGAGTGGAGTGGAGTGGTGTTGAGTGGAGAGGAGTGGAGTGGAGTGGAGTGGAGAAGAGTGGAGTGGACTGGAGTGGACTGGATTAGACTGGAGTGGAGTAGTGTTGAGTGGAGAGGAGTGGAGTGGAGTGGTGTTGAGTGGAGTGGAGTGGAGAAGAGTGGAGTGGAGTGGAGTGGACTGGAGTGGACTGGAGAGGTGTGATGTTGAGTGGAGAGGAGTGGAGTGGAGTGGAGTAGAGTTGAGTGGAGTGGTGTTGAGTGTAGAGGAGTGGAGTGGAGTGGAGTGGAGTGGAGTGGAGAAGAGTGGAGTGGTGTTGAGAGGAGAGGAGTGGAGTGGAGTGGAGTGGAGTGGAGTGGAGTGGAGTGGAGAGGTGTGGTGTTGAGTGGAGAGGAGTGGAGTGGAGTGGAGAGGAGTGGAGTGGAGTGGAGTGGAGTGGAGTGGAGTGGAGTGGAGTGGAGTGGAGTGGAGAGGTGTGGTGTTGAGTGGAGAGGAGTGGAGTGGAGTGGAGTAGAGTGGAGTGGAGTGGTGTTGAGTGGAGAGGATTAAAGTGGACTGGTGTGGAGAGGAGTGGAGTGGAGTGGAGTGGAGTGGAGTGGAGTGGAGAGGAGTGGAGTGGAGTGGAGTAGAGTGGAGTGGAGTGGTGTTGAGTGGAGTGGAGTGGAGTGGAGAAGAGTGGAGTGGTGTTGAGTGGAGAGGAGTTGAGTGGAGTGGAGTGGAGTGGAGTGGAGAGGTGTGGTGTTGAGTTGAGTGGAGAGGAGTTGAGTGGAGTGGAGTGGAGTGGAGTGGTGTGGTGTTGAGTGGAGTGGAGAGGAGTGGAGTGGAGTGGAGTGGAGAGGAGTGGAGTGGAGTGGAGTAGAGTGGAGTGGAGTGGAGTGGAGTGGAGTGGAGTGGAGTGGAGTGGAGTGGAGTGGAGTGGAGTGGAGTGGAGTGGAGTGGAGTGGAGTGGAGTGGAGTGGAGTGGAGTGGAGTGGAGAGGTGTGGTGTTGAGTGGAGAGGAGTGGAGTGGAGTGGAGAGGAGTGGAGTGGAGTGGAGTGGAGTGGAGTGGTGTGGTGTTGAGTGGAGTGGAGAGGAGTGGAGTGGAGTGGAGTGGAGTAGAGTGGAGTGGAGTGGAGTGGAGTGGAGTGGAGTGGAGTGGAGTGGAGTGGAGTGGAGTGGAGTGGAGCGGAGTGGAGTGGAGAGGTGTGATGTTGAGTGGAGAGGAGTGGAGTGGAGTGGTGTTGAGTGGAGAGGAGTGGAGTGGAGTGGAGTGGAGTGGAGTGGAGTGGAGTGGAGTGGAGTGGAGTGGAGTGGAGTGGAGTGGAGAGGAGTGGAGTGGAGTGGAGTACAGTGGAGTGGAGTGGTGTTGAGTGGAGTGGAGAAGAGTGGAGTGGTGTTGAGTGGAGAGGAGTGGAGAGGAGTGGAGTGGAGTGGAGAGGAGTGGAGTGGAGTGGAGTGGAGTGGAGTGGAGTGGAGTGGTGTGGTGTTGAGTGGAGTGGAGAGGAGTGGAGTGGAGTGGAGTGGAGTGGAGTGGAGTAGAGTGGAGTGGAGTGGAGTGGAGTGGAGTGGAGTGGAGTGGAGTGGAGTGGAGTGGAGTGGAGTTGAGAGGTGTGGTGTTGAGTGGAGTGGAGTGGAGTGGAGTGGAGTGGAGTGGAGTGGAGTGGAGTGGAGTGGAGTGGAGTGGAGAGGTGTGGTGTTGAGTGGAGAGGAGTGGAGTGGAGTGGTGTTGAGTGGAGAGGAGTGGAGTGGAGTGGAGAGGAGTGGAGTGGAGAGGAGTGGAGTGGAGTGGAGTACAGTGGAGTGGAGTGGTGTTGAGTGGAGTGGAGAAGAGTGGAGTGGTGTTGAGTGGAGAGGAGTGGAGTGGAGTGGAGAAGAGTGGAGTGGACTGGAGTGGACTGGAGTGGACTGGAGTGGAGTGGTGTTGAGTGGAGAGGATTGGAGTGGAGTGGAGTGGAGTGGAGTGTTGTTGAGTGGAGTGGAGTGGACTGGAGTGGACTGGAGAGGTGTGATGTTGAGTGGAGAGGAGTGGTGTTGAGTGGAGAGGAGTAAAGTGGAGTGGTGTGGAGAGGAGTGGAGTGGAGTGGAGTGGAGTGGAGAGGAGTGGAGTGGAGTGGAGTAGAGTGGAGTGGAGTGGTGTTGAGTGGAGTGGAGTGGAGTGGAGAAGAGTGGAGTGGTGTTGAGTGGAGTGGAGTGGAGTGGAGTGGAGTGGAGTGGAGAGGTGTGGTGTTGAGTGGAGAGGAGTGGAGTGGAGTGGTGTTGAGTGGAGAGGAGTGGAGTGGAGTGGAGTGGAGTGGAGTGGAGTGGAGTGGAGAGGAGTGGAGTGGAGTGGAGTACAGTGGAGTGGAGTGGTGTTGAGTGGAGTGGAGAAGAGTGGAGTGGTGTTGAGTGGAGAGGAGTGGAGTGGAGTGGAGAAGAGTGGAGTGGACTGGAGTGGACTGGAGTGGACTGGAGTGGAGTGGTGTTGAGTGGAGAGGAGTGGAGTGGAGAGGAGAGGAGTGGAGTGGACTGGAGTGGACTGGAGAGGTGTGATGTTGAGTGGAGAGGAGTGGTGTTGAGTGGAGAGGAGTAAAGTGGAGTGGTGTGGAGAGGAGTGGAGTGGAGTGGAGTGGAGTGGAGAGGAGTGGAGTGGAGTGGAGTGGAGTGGAGTGGAGTGGAGTGGTGTTGAGTGGAGTGGAGTGGAGTGTAGAAGAGTGGAGTGGTGTTGAGTGGAGAGGAGTTGAGTGGAGTGGAGTGGAGTGGAGAGGTGTGGTGTTGAGTGGAGTGGAGAGGAGTTGAGTGGAGTGGAGTGGACTGGAGTGGTGTGGTGTTGAGTGGAGTGGAGAGGAGTGGAGTGGAGTGGAGTGGAGAGGAGTGGAGTGGAGAGGAGTGGAGTGGAGTGGAGTAGAGTGGAGTGGAGTGGAGTGGAGTGGAGTGGAGTGGAGTGGAGTGGAGTGGAGTGGAGTGGAGTGGAGTGGAGTGGAGAGGTGTGGTGTTGAGTGGAGAGGAGTGGAGTGGAGTGGAGAGGAGTGGAGTGGAGTGGAGTGGAGTGGAGTGGAGTGGTGTGGTGTTGAGTGGAGTGGAGAGGAGTGGAGTGGAGTGGAGAGGAGTAGAGTAGAGTGGAGTGGAGTGGAGTGGAGTGGAGTGGAGTGGAGAGGTGTGGTGTTGAGTGGAGTGGAGTGGAGTGGAGTGCAGTGGAGTGGAGTGGAGAGGTGTGGTGTTGAGTGGAGAGGAGTGGAGTGGAGTGGTGTTGAGTGGAGAGGAGTGGAGTGGAGTGGAGTGGAGTGGAGTGGAGTGGAGTGGAGTGGAGTGGAGTGGAGTGGAGAGGAGTGGAGTGGAGTGGAGTGGAGAGGAGTGGAGTGGAGTGGAGTGGAGTGGAGAGGTGTGGTGTTGAGTGGAGAGGAGTGGAGTGGAGTGGAGTGGAGTGGAGAGGAGTGGAGTGGAGTGGAGTGGAGTGGAGTGGTGTGGAGTGGAGTGGAGTGGAGTGGAGTGGAGTGGAGTGGAGTGGAGTGGAGTGGAGAGGAGTTGAGTGGAGTGGAGTGGAGTGGAGAGGTGTGGTGTTGAGTGGTGTGGAGAGGAGTGGAGTGGAGTGGAGTGGAGTGGAGTGGAGTGGTGTGGTGTTGAGTGGAGTGGAGAGGAGTGGAGTGGAGTGGAGTGGAGTGGTGTGGTGTGAGTGGAGTGGAGAGGAGTGGAGTGGAGTGGAGTGGAGTGGAGTGGAGTGGAGTGGAGTGGAGTGGAGTGGAGTGGAGTGGAGTGGAGTGGAGTGGAGTGGAGTGGAGTGGAGTGGAGTGGAGTGGAGTGGAGTGGAGTGGAGTGGAGTGGAGTGGAGTGGAGAGGTGTGGTGTTGAGTGGAGAGGAGTGGAGTGGAGTGGAGAGCAGTGGAGTGGAGTGGAGTGGAGTGGTGTGGTGTTGAGTGGAGTGGAGAGGAGTGGAGTGGAGTGGAGTGGAGTGGAGTGGAGAGGAGTGGAGTGGAGTGGAGAGGAGTGGAGTGGAGTGGAGTGGAGTGGAGTGGAGTGGAGTGGAGTGGAGTGGAGAGGAGTGGAGTGGAGTGGAGTACAGTGGAGTGGAGTGGTGTTGAGTGGAGTGGAGAAGAGTGGAGTGGTGTTGAGTGGAGAGGAGTGGAGAGGAGTGGAGTGGAGTGGAGTGGAGTGGAGTGGAGTGGAGTGGAGTGGAGAGGAGTGGAGTGGAGTGGAGTACAGTGGAGTGGAGTGGTGTTGAGTGGAGTGGAGAAGAGTGGAGTGGTGTTGAGTGGAGAGGAGTGGAGAGGAGTGGAGTGGAGTGGAGTGGAGTGGAGTGGAGTGGAGAGGAGTGGAGTGGAGTGGAGTGGAGAGGAGTGGAGTGGAGTGGAGTGGAGTGGAGAGGTGTGGTGTTGAGTGGAGAGGAGTGGAGTGGAGTGGAGTGGAGTGGAGAGGATTGGAGTGGAGTGGAGTGGAGTGGAGTGGAGTGGAGAGGAGTTGAGTGGAGTGGAGTGGAGTGGAGAGGTGTGGTGTGAGTGGTGTGGAGAGGAGTGGAGTGGAGTGGAGTGGAGTGGAGTGGTGTGGTGTGAGTGGAGTGGAGAGGAGTGGAGTGGAGTGAGTGGAGTGGAGTGGAGTGGAGTGGAGTGGAGTGGAGTGGAGTGGAGTGGAGAGGAGTAGAGTGGAGTGGAGTGGAGTGGAGTGGAGTGGAGTGGAGTGGAGAGGGGTGGTGTTGAGTGGAGAGGAGTGGAGTGGAGTGGAGAGCAGTGGAGTGGAGTGGAGTGGAGTGGTGTGGTGTTGAGTGGAGTGGAGAGGAGTGGAGTGGAGTGGAGAGGAGTTGAGTGGAGTGGAGTGGAGTGGAGAGGTGTGGTGTTGAGTGGTGTGGAGAGGAGTGGAGTGGAGTGGAGTGGAGTGGAGTGGAGTGGTGTGGTGTTTGAGTGGAGTGGAGAGGAGTGGAGTGGAGTGGAGTGGAGTGGAGTGGAGTGGAGTGGTGTGGTGTTGAGTGGAGTGGAGAGGAGTGGAGTGGAGTGGAGTGGAGTGGAGTGGAGTGGAGTGGAGTGGAGTGGAGTGGAGTGGAGAGGAGTAGAGTGGAGTGGAGTGGAGTGGAGTGGAGTGGAGTGGAGTGGAGTGGAGAGGTGTGGTGTTGAGTGGAGAGGAGTGGAGTGGAGTGGAGAGCAGTGGAGTGGAGTGGAGTGGAGTGGTGTGGTGTTGAGTGGAGTGGAGAGGAGTGGAGTGGAGTGGAGTGGAGTGGAGTGGAGTGGAGAGGAGTGGAGTGGAGTGGAGAGGAGTGGAGTGGAGTGGAGTGGAGTGGAGTGGAGTGGAGTGGAGTGGAGTGGAGTGGAGAGGAGTGGAGTGGAGTGGAGTACAGTGGAGAGGAGTAGAGTGGAGTGGAGTGGAGTGGAGTGAGTGGAGTGGAGTGGAGTGGAGTGGAGTGGAGTGGAGTGGGAGGTGTGGTGTTGAGTGGAGAGGAGTGGAGTGGAGTGGAGAGCAGTGGAGTGGAGTGGAGTGGAGTGGTGTGGTGTTGAGTGGAGTGGAGAGGAGTGGAGTGGAGTGGAGTGGAGTGGAGTGGGTGGAGTGGAGAGGAGTGGAGTGGAGTGGAGGGAGTGGAGTGGAGTGGAGTGGAGTGGAGTGGAGTGGAGTGGAGTGGAGTGGAGTGGAGTGGAGTGGAGTGGAGTGGAGTACAGTGGAGTGGAGTGGTGTTGAGTGGAGTGGAGAAGAGTGGAGTGGTGTTGAGTGGAGAGGAGTGGAGAGTAGTGGAGTGAGTGGAGTGGAGTGGAGTGGAGTGGAGTGGAGTGGAGTGGAGTGGAGTGGAGTGGAGTGGAGTGGAGTGGGTGGAGTGGAGTGGAGTGGAGTGGAGTGGAGTGGAGTGGTGTGGTGTGGTGTGAGTGGAGAGGTGTGGAGTGGAGAGGAGTGGAGTGGAGTGGAGTGGAGTGGAGTGGAGTGGAGTGGAGTGGTGTTGAGTGGAGTGGAGTGGAGTGGAGAGGTGTGGGTTGAGTGGTGTGGAGAGGAGTGGTGTGGAGTGGAGTGGAGTGGAGTGGTGTGGTGTTGAGTGGAGTGGAGAGGAGTGGAGTGGAGTGGAGTGGAGGTGGAGTGGAGTGGTGTGGAGTGGAGTGGAGTGGAGAGGAGTAGAGTGGAGTGGAGTGGAGTGGAGTGGAGTGGAGTGGAGTGGAGTGGAGTGGAGAGGTGTGGTGTTGAGTGGAGAGGAGTGGAGTGGAGTGGAGAGCAGTGGAGTGGAGTGGAGTGGAGTGGTGTGGTGTTGAGTGGAGTGGAGAGGAGTGGAGTGGAGTGGAGTGGAGTGGAGTGGAGTGGTGTGGTGTTGAGTGGAGTGGAGAGTGAGTGGAGTGGAGTGGAGTGGTGTGGAGTGGAGAGGAGTGGAGTGGAGTGGAGTGGAGTGGAGTGGAGTGGAGTGGAGTGGAGTGGAGTGGAGTGGAGTGGAGTGGAGAGGAGTGGAGTGGGTGGAGTACAGTGGAGTGGAGTGGTGTTGAGTGGAGTGGAGAAGAGTGGAGTGGTGTTGAGTGGAGGAGTGGAGAGGAGTGGAGTGGAGTGGAGTGGAGTGGAGTGGAGTGGAGTGGAGTGGAGTGGAGTGGAGAGGAGTGGAGTGGAGTGGAGTGGAGAGGAGTGGAGTGGAGTACAGTGGAGTGGAGTGGTGTTGAGTGGAGTGGAGAAGAGTGGAGTGGTGTTGAGTGGAGAGGAGTGGAGAGGTGTGGTGTTGAGTGGAGAGGAGTGGAGTGGAGTGGAGTGGAGTGGTGCTGAGTGGAGTGGAGTGGAGTGGAGTGGAGTGGAGTGGAGTGGAGTGGAGTGGAGTGGAGTGGAGAGGAGTGGAGTGGAGTGGAGTGGAGTGGAGAGGTGTGGTGTTGAGTGGTGTGGAGAGGAGTGGAGTGGAGTGGAGTGGAGTGGAGTGGAGTGGAGTGGTGTGGTGTTGAGTGGAGTGGAGAGGAGTGGAGTGGAGTGGAGTGGGAGTGGTGTGGTGTGTGAGTGGAGTGGAGAGGAGTGGAGTGGAGTGGAGTGGAGTGGAGTGGAGAGGAGTGGAGTGGAGTGGAGAGGAGTGGAGTGGTGGAGTGGAGTGGTGGAGTGGAGTGGAGTGGAGTGGAGTGGAGTGGAGTGGAGTGGAGTGGAGTGGAGTGGAGTGGAGTGGAGTGGGAGTAAGTGGAGTGGAGTGGTGTTGAGTGGAGTGGAGAAGAGTGGAGTGGTGTTGAGTGGAGAGGAGTGGAGAGGAGTGGAGTGGAGTGGAGTGGAGTGGAGTGGAGTGGAGTGGAGTGGAGTGGTGTTGAGTGGAGAGGAGTGGAGTGGAGTGGAGTGGAGTGGTGCTGAGTGGAGTGGAGTGGAGTGGAGTGGAGTGGAGTGGAGTGGAGTGGAGTGGAGTGGAGAGGAGTGGAGTGGAGTGGAGTGGAGTGGAGAGGTGTGGTGTTGAGTGGTGTGGAGAGGAGTGGAGTGGAGTGGAGTGGAGTGGAGTGGAGTGGAGTGGAGTGGAGTGGAGTGGAGTGGAGAGGAGTGGAGTGGAGTGGAGTACAGTGGAGTGGAGTGGTGTTGAGTGGAGTGGAGAAGAGTGGAGTGGTGTTGAGTGGAGAGGAGTGGAGAGGAGTGGAGTGGAGTGGAGTGGAGTGGAGTGGAGTGGAGTGGAGTGGAGTGGAGTGGAGTGGAGAGGAGTGGAGTGGAGTGGAGAGGAGTGGAGTGGAGTGGAGTGGAGTGGAGTGGAGTGGAGTGGAGTGGAGTGGAGTGGAGTGGAGTGGAGTGGAGTGGAGAGGAGTGGAGTGGAGTGGAGTACAGTGGAGTGGAGTGGTGTTGAGTGGAGTGGAGAAGAGTGGAGTGGTGTGAGTGGAGAGGAGTGGAGAGGAGTGGAGTGGAGTGGAGTGGAGTGGAGAGGAGTGGAGTGGAGTGGAGTGGAGTGGAGAGGTGTGGTGTTGAGTGGAGAGGAGTGGAGTGGAGTGGAGTGGAGTGGAGTGGAGAGGAGTGGAGTGGAGTGGAGTGGAGTGGAGAGGAGTGAGTGGAGTGGAGTGGAGTGGAGAGGTGTGGTGTTGAGTGGTGTGGAGAGGAGTGGAGTGGAGTGGAGTGGAGTGGAGTGGTGTGGTGTTGAGTGGAGTGGAGAGGAGTGGAGTGGAGTGGAGTGGAGTGGAGTGGAGTGGAGTGGAGTGGAGTGGAGTGGAGTGGAGTGGAGAGGAGTGAGTGGAGTGGAGTGGAGTGGAGTGGAGTGGAGTGGAGTGGAGTGGAGTGGAGTGGAGTGGAGAGGGGTGGTGTTGAGTGGAGAGGAGTGGAGTGGAGTGGAGTGGTGCTGAGTGGAGTGGAGTGGAGTGGAGTGGAGTGGAGTGGAGTGGAGTGGAGTGGAGTGGAGTGGAGTGGAGTGGAGTGGAGAGGAGTGGAGTGGAGTGGAGTGGAGTGGAGAGGTGTGGTGTTGAGTGGTGTGGAGTGGAGTGGAGTGGAGTGGAGTGGAGTGGAGTGGTGGTGGTGTTGAGTGGAGTGGAGTGGAGTGGAGTGGAGTGGAGTGGAGTGGTGTGGTGTTGAGTGGAGTGGAGAGGAGTGGAGTGGAGTGGAGTGGAGTGGAGTGGAGAGGAGTGGAGTGGAGTGGAGTGGAGTGAGTGGAGTGGAGTGGAGTGGAGTGGAGTGGAGTGGAGTGGAGTGGAGGGAGTGGAGTGGAGTGGAGTGCAGTGGAGTGGAGTGGTGTTGAGTGGAGTGGAGTGAGAGTGGAGTGGTGTTGAGTGGAGAGGAGTGGAGAGGAGTGGAGTGGAGTGGAGTGGAGTGGTGTGGTGTGGTGTGGAGTGGTGTGGAGAGGAGTGGAGTGGAGTGGAGTGGAGAGGAGTGGAGTGGAGTGGAGTGGAGTGGAGAGGTGTGGTGTTGAGTGGAGTGGAGTGGAGTGGAGTGGAGTGGAGTGGAGAGGTGTGGAGTGGTGTGGAGTGGAGTGGAGTGGAGTGGAGAGGAGTTGAGTGGAGTGGAGTGGAGTGGAGAGGTGTGGTGTTGAGTGGTGTGGAGAGGAGTGGAGTGGAGTGGAGTGGAGTGGAGTGGTGTGGTGTTGAGTGGAGTGGAGAGGAGTGGAGTGGAGTGGAGTGGAGTGGAGTGGAGTGGAGTGGAGTGGAGTGGAGTGGAGTGGAGTGGAGAGGAGTAGAGTGGAGTGGAGTGGAGTGGAGTGGAGTGGAGTGGAGTGGAGTGGAGAGGGGTGGTGTTGAGTGGAGAGGAGTGGAGTGGAGTGGAGAGCAGTGGAGTGGAGTGGAGTGGAGTGGTGTGGTGTTGAGTGGAGTGGAGAGGAGTGGAGTGGAGTGGAGAGGAGTGAGTGGAGTGGAGTGGAGTGGAGAGGTGTGGTGTTGAGTGGTGTGGAGAGGAGTGGAGTGGAGTGGAGTGGAGTGGAGTGGTGTGGTGTGAGTGGAGTGGAGTGGAGTGGAGAGGAGTGGAGTGGAGTGGAGTGGAGTGGAGTGGTGTGGTGTTGAGTGGAGTGGAGAGGAGTGGAGTGGAGTGGAGTGGAGTGGAGTGGAGTGGAGTGGAGAGGAGTAGAGTGGAGTGGAGTGGAGTGGAGTGGAGTGGAGTGGAGTGGAGTGGAGAGGTGTGGTGTTGAGTGGAGAGGTGTGGAGTGGAGTGGAGAGCAGTGGAGTGGAGTGGAGTGGAGTGGTGTGGTGTTGAGTGGAGTGGAGAGGAGTGGAGTGGAGTGGGTGAGTGGAGTGGAGTGGAGTGGAGTGGAGTGGAGTGGAGTGGAGTGGAGTGGAGTGGAGTGGAGTGGAGTGGAGTGGAGTGGAGTGGAGTGGAGTGGAGTGGGGTAGTGGGTGGAGTGGAGTGGAGTGGAGTGGAGTGGAGTGGAGTGAGTGGAGTGGAGTGGAGTGGAGTGGAGTGGAGTGGAGTGGAGTGGAGAGGTGTGGTGTTGAGTGGAGAGGAGTGGAGTGGAGTGGAGAGCAGTGGAGTGGAGTGGAGTGGAGTGGTGTGGTGTTGAGTGGAGTGGAGAGGAGTGGAGTGGAGTGGAGTGGAGTGGAGTGGAGTGGAGAGGAGTGGAGTGGAGTGGAGAGGAGTGGAGTGGAGTGGAGTGGAGTGGAGTGGAGTGGAGTGGAGTGGAGTGGAGTGGAGTGGAGTGGAGTGGAGAGGAGTGGAGTGGAGTGGAGTACAGTGGAGTGGAGTGGTGTTGAGTGGAGTGGAGAAGAGTGGAGTGGTGTTGAGTGGAGAGGAGTGGAGAGGAGTGGAGTGGAGTGGAGTGGTGTGGAGTGGAGTGGAGTGGAGTGGAGTGGAGTGGAGTGGAGTGGAGTGGAGTGGAGTGGAGTGGAGTGGAGTGGAGTGGAGTGGAGGTGTGGTGTTGAGTGGAGAGGAGTGGAGTGGAGAGGAGTGGAGTGGAGTGGAGTGGAGTGGAGTGGAGTGGAGTGGAGAGGAGTTGAGTGGAGTGGAGTGGAGTGGAGAGGTGTGGTGTTGAGTGGTGTGGAGAGGAGTGGAGTGGAGTGGAGTGGTGTGGTGTTGAGTGGAGTGGAGAGGAGTGGAGTGGAGTGGAGTGGAGTGGAGTGGAGTGGAGTGGAGTGGAGTGGAGTGGAGTGGAGAGGAGTAGAGTGGAGTGGAGTGGAGTGGAGTGGAGTGGAGTGGAGTGGAGTGGAGAGGTGTGGTGTGAGTGGAGAGGAGTGGAGTGGAGTGGAGAGTGTGGAGTGGAGTGGAGTGGAGTGGTGTGGTGTGAGTGGAGTGGTGAGGAGTGGAGTGGTGTGGAGTGGAGTGGAGTGGTGTGGAGTGGAGTGGTGTGGTGTGAGTGGAGTGGAGTGGAGTGGAGTGGAGTGGAGTGGAGTGGGTGGAGGGAGTGGAGTGGAGTGGAGTGGAGTGGAGTGGAGTGGAGTGGAGTGGGAGTGGAGTGGAGTGGAGTGGAGTGGAGTGGAGTGGTGAGGAGTGGAGTGGAGTGGAGAGTGGTGTGGTGTGGTGTGTGAGTGGAGTGAGAGGTGGAGTGGTGTGGAGTGGAGTGGAGTGGAGTGGAGTGGGAGTGGTGTGGAGTGGAGTGGAGTGGAGTGGGAGTGGAGTGGTGTGGAGTGGAGTGGAGAGGAGTGGAGTGGAGTGGAGTGGAGTGGAGAGGTGTGGTGTTGAGTGGAGAGGAGTGGAGTGGTGGAGTGGAGTGGAGTGGAGTGGTGGTGTGGAGTGGAGTGGAGTGGAGTGGAGAGGAGTGAGTGGGAGTGGAGTGGAGTGGAGGGTGTGGTGTGAGTGGTGTGGAGAGGAGTGGAGTGGAGTGGAGTGGAGTGGAGTGGTGTGGTGTTGAGTGGAGTGGAGAGGAGTGGTGTGGAGTGGAGTGGAGTGGAGTGGAGTGGGAGTGGAGTGGAGGTGGAGTGGAGTGGAGAGGAGTGGTGTGGAGTGGAGTGGAGTGGAGTGGAGTGGAGTGGTGTGGAGGGAGTGGAGTGGAGTGGAGTGGAGTGGAGTGGAGAGGTGTGGTGTTGAGTGGAGAGGAGGTGTTGAGTGGAGAGGAGTGGAGTGGAGTGGAGAGCAGTGGAGTGGAGTGGAGTGGAGTGGTGTGGTGTTGAGTGGAGTGGAGAGGAGTGGAGTGGAGTGGAGTGGAGTGGAGTGGAGTGGAGTGGTGTGGTGTTGAGTGGAGTGGAGAGGAGTGGAGTGGAGTGGAGTGGAGTGGAGTGGAGAGGAGTGGAGTGGAGTGGAGAGGAGTGGAGTGGAGTGGAGTGGAGTGGAGTGGAGTGGAGTGGAGTGGAGTGGAGTGGAGTGGAGTGGAGTGGAGTGGAGAGGAGTGGAGTGGAGTGGAGTACAGTGGAGTGGAGTGGTGTTGAGTGGAGTGGAGAAGAGTGGAGTGGTGTTGAGTGGAGAGGAGTGGAGAGGAGTGGAGTGGAGTGGAGTGGAGTGGAGTGGAGTGGAGTGGAGTGGAGAGGAGTGGAGTGGAGTGGAGTGGAGAGGAGTGGAGTGGAGTGGAGTGGAGAGGTGTGGTGTTGAGTGGAGAGGAGTGGAGTGGAGAGGAGTGGAGTGGAGTGGAGTGGAGTGGAGTGGAGAGGAGTTGAGTGGAGTGGAGTGGAGTGGAGAGGTGTGGTGTTGAGTGGTGTGGAGAGGAGTGGAGTGGAGTGGAGTGGAGTGGTGTGGTGTTGAGTGGAGTGGAGAGGAGTGGAGTGGAGTGGAGTGGAGTGGAGTGGAGTGGAGTGGAGTGGAGTGGAGTGGAGAGGAGTAGAGTGGAGTGGAGTGGAGTGGAGTGGAGTGGAGTGGAGTGGAGAGGTGTGGTGTTTAGTGGAGAGGAGTGGAGTGGAGTGGAGAGCAGTGGAGTGGAGTGGAGTGGAGTGGTGTGGTGTTGAGTGGAGTGGAGAGGAGTGGAGTGGAGTGGAGTGGAGTGGAGTGGAGAGGAGTGGAGTGGAGTGGAGAGGAGTGGAGTGGAGTGGAGTGGAGTGGAGTGGAGTGGAGTGGAGTGGAGTGGAGTGGAGTGGAGAGGAGTGGAGTGGAGTGGAGTACAGTGGAGTGGAGTGGTGTTGAGTGGAGTGGAGAAGAGTGGAGTGGTGTTGAGTGGAGAGGAGTGGAGAGGAGTGGAGTGGAGTGGAGTGGAGTGGAGTGGAGTGGAGTGGAGAGGAGTGGAGTGGAGTGGAGTGGAGAGGAGTGGAGTGGAGTGGAGTGGAGTGGAGAGGTGTGGTGTTGAGTGGAGAGGAGTGGAGTGGAGTGGAGTGGAGTGGAGTGGTGCTGAGTGGAGTGGAGTGGAGTGGAGTGGAGTGGAGAGGTGTGGTGTTTAGTGGAGAGGAGTGGAGTGGAGTGGAGAGCAGTGGAGTGGAGTGGAGTGGAGTGGTGTGGTGTTGAGTGGAGTGGAGAGGAGTGGAGTGGAGTGGAGTGGAGTGGAGTGGAGAGGAGTGGAGTGGAGTGGAGTGGAGTGGAGTGGAGTGGAGTGGAGTGGAGTGGAGTGGAGTGGAGTGGAGAGGAGTGGAGTGGAGTGGAGTACAGTGGAGTGGAGTGGTGTTGAGTGGAGTGGAGAAGAGTGGAGTGGTGTTGAGTGGAGAGGAGTGGAGAGGAGTGGAGTGGAGTGGAGTGGAGTGGAGTGGAGTGGAGTGGAGAGGAGTGGAGTGGAGTGGAGTGGAGAGGAGTGGAGTGGAGTGGAGTGGAGTGGAGAGGTGTGGTGTTGAGTGGAGAGGAGTGGAGTGGAGTGGAGTGGAGTGGAGTGGTGCTGAGTGGAGTGGAGTGGAGTGGAGTGGAGTGGAGTGGAGTGGAGTGGAGTGGAGTGGAGTGGAGAGGAGTGGAGTGGAGTGGAGTGGAGTGGAGAGGTGTGGTGTTGAGTGGTGTGGAGAGGAGTGGAGTGGAGTGGAGTGGAGTGGAGTGGTGTGGTGTTGAGTGGAGTGGAGAGGAGTGGAGTGGAGTGGAGTGGAGTGGTGTGGTGTTGAGTGGAGTGGAGAGGAGTGGAGTGGAGTGGAGTGGAGTGGAGTGGAGTGGAGTGGAGTGGAGTGGAGAGGAGTAGAGTGGAGTGGAGTGGAGTGGAGTGGAGTGGAGTGGAGTGGAGTGGAGAGGTGTGGTGTTGAGTGGAGAGGAGTGGAGTGGAGTGGAGAGCAGTGGAGTGGAGTGGAGTGGAGTGGTGTGGTGTTGAGTGGAGTGGAGAGGAGTGGAGTGGAGTGGAGTGGAGTGGAGTGGAGTGGAGTGGAGTGGAGTGGAGTGGAGTGGAGTGGAGTGGAGTGGAGTGGAGTGGAGAGGAGTGGAGAGGAGTGGAGTACAGTGGAGTGGAGTGGTGTTGAGTGGAGTGGAGAAGAGTGGAGTGGTGTTGAGTGGAGAGGAGTGGAGAGGAGTGGAGTGGAGTGGAGTGGAGTGGAGAGGAGTGGAGTGGACTGGAGTGGACTGGAGTGGACTGGAGTGGAGTGGTGTTGAGTGGAGAGGAGTGGAGTGGAGTGGAGTGGAGTGGAGTGGAGTGGAGTGGAGTGGAGTGGAGTGGAGTGGTGTTGAGTGGAGTGGAGAAGAGTGTAGTGGAGTGGAGTGGACTGGAGTGGACTGGAGTGGACAGGAGAGGTGTGGTGTTGAGTGGAGAGGAGTGGAGTGGAGTAGAGTGGAGTGGAGTGGTGTTGAGTGGAGAGGAGTGGAGTGGAGTGGAGTGGAGAAGAGTGGAGTGGACTGGAGTGGACTGGAGTGGACTGGAGTGGAGTGGTGTTGAGTGGAGAGGAGTGGAGTGGAGTGGTGTTGAGTGGAGTGGAGTGGAGAAGAGTGGAGTGGAGTGGAGTGGACTGGAGAGGTGTGATGTTGAGTGGAGAGGAGTGGAGTGGAGTGGAGTAGAGTTGAGTGGAGTGGTGTTGAGTGTAGAGGAGTGGAGTGGAGTGGAGTGGAGTGGAGTGGAGAAGAGTGGAGTGGTGTTGAGAGGAGAGGAGTGGAGTGGAGTGGAGTGGAGTGGAGTGGAGTGGAGTGGAGTGGAGTGGAGTGGAGTGGAGTGGAGTGGAGAGGTGTGGTGTTGAGTGGAGAGGAGTGGAGTGGAGTGGAGTAGAGTGGAGTGGAGTGCAGTTGAGTGGAGAGGATTAAAGTGGACTGGTGTGGAGAGGAGTGGAGTGGAGTGGAGTGGAGTGGAGAGGAGTGGAGTGGAGTGGAGTAGAGTGGAGTGGAGTGGTGTTGAGTGGAGTGGAGTGGAGTGGAGTGGAGTGGAGAGGTGTGGTATTGAGTTGAGTGGAGAGGAGTTGAGTGGAGTGGAGTGGAGTGGAGTGGTGTGGTGTTGAGTGGAGTGGAGAGGAGTGGAGTGGAGTGGAGTGGAGAGGAGTGGAGTGGAGTGGAGTAGAGTGGAGTGGAGTGGAGTGGAGTGGAGTGGAGTGGAGTGGAGTGGAGTGGAGTGGAGTGGAGTGGAGTGGAGTGGAGTGGAGTGGAGTGGAGTGGAGAGGTGTGGTGTTGAGTGGAGAGGTGTGGTGTTGAGTGGAGAGGAGTGGAGTGGAGTGGAGAGGAGTGGAGTGGAGTGGAGTGGAGTGGAGTGGTGTGGTGTTGAGTGGAGTGGAGAGGAGTGGAGTGGAGTGGAGTGGAGTAGAGTGGAGTGGAGTGGAGTGGAGTGGAGTGGAGTGGAGTGGAGTGGAGTGGAGTGGAGTGGAGTGGAGAGGTGTGATGTTGAGTGGAGAGGAGTGGAGTGGAGTGGTGTTGAGTGGAGAGGAGTGGAGTGGAGTGGAGTGGAGTGGAGTGGAGTGGAGAGGAGTGGAGTGGAGTGGAGTGGAGTACAGTGGAGTGGAGTGGTGTTGAGTGGAGTGGAGAAGAGTGGAGTGGTGTTGAGTGGAGAGGAGTGGAGAGGAGTGGAGTGGAGTGGAGAGGAGTGGAGTGGAGTGGAGTGGAGTGGAGTGGTGTGGTGTTGAGTGGAGTGGAGAGGAGTGGAGTGGAGTGGAGTGGAGTAGAGTGGAGTGGAGTGGAGTGGAGTGGAGTGGAGTGGAGTGGAGTGGAGTGGAGTGGAGTGGAGTGGAGAGGTGTGGTGTTGAGTGGAGTGGAGTGGAGTGGAGTGGAGTGGAGTGGAGTGGAGTGGAGTGGAGTGGAGTGGAGTGGAGTGGAGTGGAGTGGAGTGGAGAGGTGTGGTGTTGAGTGGAGAGGAGTGGAGTGGAGTGGTGTTGAGTGGAGAGGAGTGGAGTGGAGTGGAGAGGAGTGGAGTGGAGAGGAGTGGAGTGGAGTGGAGTACAGTGGAGTGGAGTGGTGTTGAGTGGAGTGGAGAAGAGTGGAGTGGTGTTGAGTGGAGAGGAGTGGAGTGGAGTGGAGAAGAGTGGAGTGGACTGGAGTGGACTGGAGTGGACTGGAGTGGAGTGGTGTTGAGTGGAGAGGATTGGAGTGGAGTGGAGTGGAGTGGAGTGGTGTTGAGTGGAGTGGAGTGGAGTGGAGAGGAGTGGAGTGGAGTGGAGTACAGTGGAGTGGAGTGGTGTTGAGTGGAGTGGAGAAGAGTGGAGTGGTGTTGAGTGGAGAGGAGTGGAGAGGAGTGGAGTGGAGTGGAGTGGAGTGGAGAGGAGTGGAGTGGACTGGAGTGGACTGGAGTGGACTGGAGTGGAGTGGTGTTGAGTGGAGAGGAGTGGAGTGGAGTGGAGTGGAGTGGAGTGGAGTGGAGTGGAGTGGAGTGGAGTGGAGTGGAGTGGAGTGGTGTTGAGTGGAGTGGAGAAGAGTGTAGTGGAGTGGAGTGGACTGGAGTGGACTGGAGTGGACAGGAGAGGTGTGGTGTTGAGTGGAGAGGAGTGGTGTGGAGTGGAGTAGAGTGGAGTGGAGTGGTGTTGAGTGGAGAGGAGTGGAGTGGAGTGGAGTGGAGAAGAGTGGAGTGGACTGGAGTGGACTGGAGTGGACTGGAGTGGAGTGGTGTTGAGTGGAGAGGAGTGAAGTGGAGTGGTGTTGAGTGGAGTGGAGTGGAGTGGACTGGAGTGGACTGGAGAGGTGTGATGTTGAGTGGAGAGGAGTGGAGTGGAGTGGAGTAGAGTTGAGTGGAGTGGTGTTGAGTGTAGAGGAGTGGAGTGGAGTGGAGAGCAGTGGAGTGGAGTGGAGTGGAGTGGTGTGGTGTTGAGTGGAGTGGAGAGGAGTGGAGTGGAGTGGAGTGGAGTGGAGTGGAGTGGTGTGGTGTTGAGTGGAGTGGAGAGGAGTGGAGTGGAGTGGAGTGGAGTGGAGTGGAGAGGAGTGGAGTGGAGTGGAGAGGAGTGGAGTGGAGTGGAGTGGAGTGGAGTGGAGTGGAGTGGAGTGGAGTGGAGAGGAGTGGAGTGGAGTGGAGTACAGTGGAGTGGAGTGGTGTTGAGTGGAGTGGAGAAGAGTGGAGTGGTGTTGAGTGGAGAGGAGTGGAGAGGAGTGGAGTGGAGTGGAGTGGAGTGGAGTGGAGTGGAGTGGAGTGGAGAGGAGTGGAGTGGAGTGGAGTGGAGAGGAGTGGAGTGGAGTACAGTGGAGTGGAGTGGTGTTGAGTGGAGTGGAGAAGAGTGGAGTGGTGTTGAGTGGAGAGGAGTGGAGAGGTGTGGTGTTGAGTGGAGAGGAGTGGAGTGGAGTGGAGTGGAGTGGTGCTGAGTGGAGTGGAGTGGAGTGGAGTGGAGTGGAGTGGAGTGGAGTGGAGTGGAGTGGAGTGGAGTGGAGAGGAGTGGAGTGGAGTGGAGTGGAGTGGAGAGGTGTGGTGTTGAGTGGTGTGGAGAGGAGTGGAGTGGAGTGGAGTGGAGTGGAGTGGTGTGGTGTTGAGTGGAGTGGAGAGGAGTGGAGTGGAGTGGAGTGGAGTGGTGTGGTGTTGAGTGGAGTGGAGAGGAGTGGAGTGGAGTGGAGTGGAGTGGAGTGGAGTGGAGAGGAGTGGAGTG
This sequence comes from Oreortyx pictus, assembly GCA_036925125.1. NCBI lineage: Eukaryota > Metazoa > Chordata > Aves > Galliformes > Odontophoridae > Oreortyx > Oreortyx pictus. Next base: position 3,421 of record JAUPFR010000418.1, on the reverse strand, counting down.
GAGTGGAGAGGAGTGGAGTGGAGTGGAGTGGAGTGGAGTGGAGTGGAGTGGAGTGGAGTGGAGTGGAGTGGAGTGGAGTGGAGTGGAGTGGAGTGGAGAGGAGTGGAGTGGAGTGGAGTACAGTGGAGTGGAGTGGTGTTGAGTGGAGTGGAGAAGAGTGGAGTGGTGTTGAGTGGAGAGGAGTGGAGAGGAGTGGAGTGGAGTGGAGTGGAGTGGAGTGGAGTGGAGAGGAGTGGAGTGGAGTGGAGTGGAGAGGAGTGGAGTGGAGTGGAGTGGAGTGGAGAGGTGTGGTGTTGAGTGGAGAGGAGTGGAGTGGAGAGGAGTGGAGTGGAGTGGAGTGGAGTGGAGTGGAGTGGAGAGGAGTTGAGTGGAGTGGAGTGGAGTGGAGAGGTGTGGTGTTGAGTGGTGTGGAGAGGAGTGGAGTGGAGTGGAGTGGAGTGGAGTGGTGTGGTGTTGAGTGGAGTGGAGAGGAGTGGAGTGGAGTGGAGTGGAGTGGAGTGGAGTGGAGTGGAGTGGAGTGGAGTGGAGAGGAGTAGAGTGGAGTGGAGTGGAGTGGAGTGGAGTGGAGTGGAGTGGAGAGGGGTGGTGTTGAGTGGAGAGGAGTGGAGTGGAGTGGAGAGCAGTGGAGTGGAGTGGAGTGGAGTGGTGTGGTGTTGAGTGGAGTGGAGAGGAGTGGAGTGGAGTGGAGAGGAGTTGAGTGGAGTGGAGTGGAGTGGAGAGGTGTGGTGTTGAGTGGGTGTGGAGTGGAGTGGAGTGGAGTGGAGTGGAGTGGAGTGGGTGTGAGTGGTGTGGTGTTGAGTGGAGTGGAGTGGAGTGGAGTGGAGTGGAGTGGAGTGGAGTGGTGGGTGGTGGAGTGGTGTGGTGTGGTGTGGAGTGGAGAGGAGTGGAGTGGAGTGGAGTGGAGTGGAGTGGAGTGGAGTGGAGTGAGTGGTGTGGGTGGTGGAGTGGAGTGGTGAGTGGAGTGGAGTGGAGTGTGGAGTGGAGTGGAGTGGAGTGGAGTGGAGTGGAGTGGAGTGGAGTGGAGTGGAGTGGAGTGGAGTGGAGTGGAGTGGAGTGGAGTGGAGTGGAGTGGAGTGGAGTGGAGTGGAGTGGAGTGGAGTGGAGTGGAGTGGTGAGTGGAGTGAGTGTGGAGTGGAGTGGAGTGGAGTGGAGTGGAGTGGAGTGGTGTGGAGTGGAGTGGAGTGGTGTGGTGTGAGTGGAGGGAGTGGAGTGGAGTGGAGTGGAGTGGAGTGGAGTGGAGTGGTGTGGTGTGGTGGAGTGGAGTGGAGTGGTGGAGTGGAGTGGAGTGGAGTGTGTGGAGTGGAGTGGAGTGGAGTGGAGTGGGAGTGGAGTGTGGAGTGGAGTGGAGTGGAGTGGAGTGGAGTGGAGTGGAGTGGAGTGGAGTGGAGTGGAGTGAGTGGAGTGGAGTGGAGTGGAGTGAGTGGAGTGGAGTGGAGTGGAGTGAGTGGAGTGGAGTGGAGTGGAGTGGAGTGGAGTGGAGTGGAGTGGAGTGGAGTGGAGTGGAGTGGAGTGGAGTGGTGAGTGGAGTGGAGTGGAGTGGAGTGGAGTGGAGTGGAGTGGAGTGGAGTGGAGTGGAGTGGAGTGGAGTGGTGTGGAGTGGAGTGAGTGGAGTGGAGTGGAGTGGAGTGGAGTGGAGAGGTGTGGTGTGGTGGAGTGGAGTGGAGTGGAGTGGAGTGGAGTGGAGTGGAGTGGGTGTGAGTGGAGTGGAGTGGAGTGGGAGTGGAGTGGAGTGGAGTGGAGTGGAGTGGAGTGGAGTGGAGTGGAGTGGAGTGGAGTGGAGTGGAGTGGAGTGGTGTGAGTGGAGTGGAGTGGAGTGGAGTGGAGTGGGTGGAGTGGAGTGGAGTGGAGTGGAGTGGAGTGGAGTGTGAGTGTGGAGTGTGGTGGAGTGGAGTGGAGTGGAGTGGAGGTGTGGAGTGGTGTGGAGTGGAGTGGAGTGGAGTGGAGTGGAGTGGAGTGGAGTGGAGTGGAGTGGAGTGGTGTGAGTGGAGTGGAGTGGAGTGGAGTGGAGTGGGTGGAGTGGAGTGGAGTGAGTGGAGTGGAGTGTGGAGTGGAGTGGAGTGGAGTGGAGTGGAGTGGAGTGGAGTGGTGGAGTGGTGTGAGTGGTGTGGAGAGGAGTGGAGTGGAGTGGGAGTGGAGTGGAGTGGTGTGTGTTGAGTGGAGTGGAGAGGAGTGGAGTGGAGTGGAGTGGAGTGGAGTGGAGTGGAGTGGAGTGGAGTGGAGTGGAGTGGAGTGGAGAGGAGTGAGTGGTGTGGAGTGGAGTGGAGTGGAGTGGAGTGGAGTGGAGTGGAGAGGTGTGGTGTTGAGTGGAGTGGAGTGGAGTGGAGTGGAGTGTGGAGTGGAGTGGAGTGGGTGGTGTGGTGTGAGTGGAGTGGAGTGGAGTGGTGGAGTGGAGTGGAGTGTGTGGTGTTGAGTGGAGTGGAGAGGAGTGGAGTGGAGTGGAGTGGAGTGGAGTGGAGAGGTGTGGAGTGGAGTGGAGTGGAGTGGAGTGGAGTGGAGTGGAGTGGAGTGTGTGGAGTGGAGTGGAGTGGAGTGGAGTGGAGTGGAGTGGAGTGGAGAGGAGTGGAGTGGAGTGGAGTGCAGTGGAGTGGAGTGGTGTTGAGTGGAGTGGAGAGAGTGGAGTGGTGTTGAGTGGAGAGGAGTGGAGTGGAGTGGAGTGGAGTGGAGTGGAGTGGAGTGGAGTGGAGTGGAGTGGAGAGGAGTGGAGTGGAGTGGAGTGGAGAGGAGTGGAGTGGAGTGGAGTGGAGTGGAGAGGTGTGGTGTTGAGTGGAGAGGAGTGGAGTGGTGAGGAGTGGAGTGGAGTGGAGTGGAGTGGAGTGGAGTGGAGTGGAGTGGAGTGGAGTGGAGTGGAGAGGTGTGGTGTTGAGTGGAGTGGAGAGGAGTGGAGTGGAGTGGAGTGGAGTGGAGTGGTGTGGTGTGTGAGTGGAGTGGAGTGGAGTGGAGTGGAGTGGAGTGGAGTGGAGTGGAGTGTGGAGTGGAGTGGAGTGGAGTGGAGTGGAGTGGAGTGGAGTGGAGAGGAGTGGAGTGGAGTGAGTGGAGTGGAGTGGAGTGGAGTGGAGTGGAGTGAGTGGAGTGGAGTGGAGTGGAGTGGAGTGGAGTGGAGAGGAGTGGAGTGGAGTGGAGTGGAGTGGAGTGGAGTGGTGTGGAGTGGAGTGGAGTGGAGTGGAGTGGTGTTGAGTGGAGAGGAGTGGAGTGGGAGTGGAGTGGAGTGGAGTGGAGTGGAGTGGAGTGGAGTGGAGAGGAGTGGAGTGGAGTGGAGTGGAGAGGAGTGGAGTGGAGTGGAGTGGAGTGGAGAGGTGTGGTGTTGAGTGGAGTGGAGTGGAGTGGAGTGGAGTGGAGTGGTGCTGAGTGGAGTGGAGTGGAGTGGAGTGGAGTGGAGTGGAGTGGAGTGGTGTTGAGTGGAGTGGAGAGGAGTCGGAGTGGA